>VZTT01053244.1:7201-19686 GCA_013400855.1 Buphagus erythrorhynchus
AAGGAACTGTAAAAGCCCTTTTCTTCATGAAAATAACCATGAAAAAGATCACAAGCAATTGTAAGTGGCTAATTGGCTTTACCAAGTGAATGTTATACAAGAAGAAACAACACTCAGTCTCAATCTCTTCTGAAGCAGTCTGCGGGGGAGGGAAATACAATGATATTCAATTTGGAATTCATTGCATGAAAATGTTATCAAATTTTTACAAATAATTACACAATGACAAAAAAAAAAAAAAAAATCACTTCCACCCTAATTAATATTCTCCAACTATCACTATTTATTCATTTAACCTTTCTTCGTGGCCCTATTCTTCCAGATGGCCCAGCAAAAGAAAGGTTTTGGTGCATGACAGAAGGATAAATCTGAGTTCTTGCAAAATGAATGGTAAACCAAATCACACATTCAATTAACCATGACTGAAAACAGTTTGTCATTAAAGCTCACCAGATTAGAAACTGCATTTCAGTTGATTTAACAGCTACATGAATCTTCTCAAGTACTCAGGGATCAGCTTTCTAAAACCACCCAGAACTATTCCAGCTCTGCTCAAATTGAGCAAGCCAGCCTTGACCAGCATTTTCAAAAACCATGGATCCCAGCTCTGTGGTATTTCAAGACACAGCACTCACACACAAACCATGGTAAAACCAAATACAGTTCTCAAAACCTAATGTACATCTGATGTGAACATCTTTTTAAAAGAAAGTAAACACCCATACTCTGCATAGCCTGGAGTTTTAAAACAGGGTTTATAGAAAAAAATCCAAGTAATATTTATAGCAATCTGCATTTGGTGTGGCATTAGTACATGGCAACATGGAAAGCTTCTCAATTCTATGGTGTTCATGTTTTCAGTAAAATTTTCAGAAATGACTTCCAGGTTTTCCTTTAGCATAGCAGCTATTGTCAAGGAATAAAACCATAACTAGTATTTTGTTAGATTTACATACTCAATATTGGAGTAAATAAGTAATTCACATAAAGTCAGTAAACTAGTTTTATCACCAGGATTTTTCATGGTTTTTTTCAGATTATTTAAAAATCAACTTTTACTCTATTTCAACAGGTTGCATATGAAGTACAAACTTCTCCCACTCATCCTAAATGCTCAATTTATATTTCAATTACAGCTATTTTAATACCAAATCTAACTACTTTCCCCACTGACCACTCCATTGATACAGCAACTAATATGATTTTTCTATGTTTTTAAATTAACAAGTTCACTTTTATTCCAACCAGTCTATACTTAAACATTTCACAGGCATATCTTCATCAAGCAGATAGTAGGGAAAAAAGGAGTGGGAATCACTGCTCTCCACAGCATAAAGAAACCCAAAAAAACCCAGTCTTCTCTAGCAGTGCAGCACTATTCTGTCTGGGAGACTGACTTTAGGCTATAATAGAAAAAGAACTCTTCTGGTGTATGCTCTCTCCCCAGGCAGTTTGCAAGTAGTGCACTACCAGCAAATCTCTTTAAGGAGAGACAAGCCCTTAGTAGGAGTCCCCACAGGAACAAGCTTGCAACTTTGAACATGGAAAAAATATTTCCTTTCAAATGGAGTGATTAAGTACATCGTTGTGTAAGGCCTTCTGGTCTGGACAACTGAGAAGCTCTCTTGCATTTAAAAAAAAAAAAAAAAAATGTTTTGAAGTGTCATTAACTGAAACCTGTAATATCAAACTGCAGATCTTCACATACCCTTATACTCCAAACAGATATTTTGGGATCCATCTGCTTCAGCACAGATTAAGTTGTACTGGGACACACAGACTAAAGAGGAACAAGGACTTGACTGTGTTATTCCCAAACTTCTGCAAACCCATATGACCTTTCTACCAGTTGGAAATTGCCAGTCCTCTTGGTCATAACTTTCCTTTGGGAATGTCCCTCTTCCTAAATCAGAGAATGAAATAAAAATTCTGTTTCATTCACAGCTAGAGATGGACTTGACACATGTAATTACGTCCACCAGAAAAATTCAAGTGCTATGTCATATTACTGGGGTAGTGCAGCACAGACAGTATAGGCCCAGGAACTTACTTCAGGATAAAAGTGGGACTAAGACACTAACTCAGAATTGTCATCTGTTTTGCAGAAGTGTGCATTACAATACAAAGAAAAAAAAAAACCTCTAAATTCAAAATCTGCATTTAAAAATCAAAGTAATCCATAATAATTAGCTAATGCATATTACTGAAGTTTTGGACTGACAGTAATATTAAACAAAAAAGTGAAATTTAAATAGGAAGATAGGGATGAGTACTAAATTACAATATTTAAGAATCCCCTTTGCAGAAATGTCATCTATTAAGAAATTCTTACAAATGTGCAAAGGTTACTCACTGATGCACTCTATCTCACCTAATAACCATCAAACAACTTTATTATTAATTTTCAGAAAGATAAGGCATATTGTTCTTGTAGTTAAATAGTTATTTAATGGGTTTTTGAACAAGAATATACATGTCAGAGTATCAATATACATGAAAAATACCAAAACAAAACCAACCAAAACTATCCCTCATAGCATTTGCATACAGACAAAAAAACTGACCCAAGTCTCCTCATTTTAATGTGTGGAGATTTTTGTTTCAAGATTGAACTAATGACTTTCTCACAGGCCCCTCCTATTCATACACAGACATGTAAATAAGTTTCACTGACTTGAATCAATGCACAATGTTAAATTCCTGTGATGTATCAGTTACAATTACATCCTATATTTTTGAATCTTTTTCAGATAAAACTTAATTATATTTTCTCTTACAACAAATTAATCTGGTATCTTTAGTATGGGTAGCCTGGCTAAGTATACACAAGTCATTATAAGGTCTCTACCATGTTTTCCCAGGCAAAGTGAAGTATTTTCAGTAGAGTCCAAATTATCTTGCATCTTTCCTGAAAAGTTTACTTGGGTAACTTTTATGCCAGCTATCAGAGCCATTAGGAGAGAGCATTAGCTAAGAATCCAAAGATAGAAAAGTATCAGAAACACAGTATCAAAAAGTTATTTAGATTGGAAGATTTTCTAAGTGAGTGGAGAGAGAGCCAGGCCTTAAAGACCCTTGAGCTGAAAAAGTAAACACAGCAAAGACAGTAGATAAACACAGAAATCCTTCTAAGATACAACACTGAACACTAAGTAATTAAACAAAAATATTTAGAATTGTTTACTAAACGAGATCAATATTTATAGAATCTACAACAATATTTTCAGATAATCTCTGTATACAGGACAACTGGGTGCAAGGTAAAAACCAACAACCTTTTCAATGGATGGATTAATTAGTCATGTGGCCTCAGAACTGAATGAGTCATGGAGTTGCTAATGAGATAAGGACAGGAAGCCTGACACCTCTGAGTCAAGAGTTCAACCCTCGGAGCACTCTCCTGCTGTGCCCTAGATTGAAGGCACAGCACTGGCTTTCCTCCTGCTGAAGGGACTCAGAGCCATGTAAAGCTACTTACAGAGGAAATCTTGGCCTGAAAGTAGGACACAAACATTACCTTTCTGTAGCAGTGTCCCCCACTATGGCTCTCCCAGTCCCAGCTGCCTGGGATGCAGAAGAGGCACCCAGGACCATCAGCACCTGCCCTGCCCTGCAAGCACAGGCTGGAGAGACAGCCTTCAGCACAGAGCCTCACCCTGAGGCTTCCCCACAGACAGTGGTGCTCAGGCAAGGCTCAAGAATCCTGTTATCAGGGGCACAGAGACTTTAATTAACATTAGAGACCCTTTGTGCACTAGAGGCAAACTCTCTCCTCATGGGACTTTGCTAATTTGCTGTAATTTATACAGCTGGGTCTCCCATCCCCTGACTCTGCTGTCAATCTCAAGTACAACAGCATCACCACAAAAACTTTGGGGTCTGGTCACAGGAGATGCAGCACAACCAAAGAGTCAACTCAAACTTCAGGGGTGTCATTTTCAGCAGCTCTGGATGGATGGATGCCTTCTTATTGTTCATATTTACTTATTAAAAAGAAGGAAAGAAAAATAATAACCAACAATATCTTGACCACAGCCAAAATCCATACTTGTATTGTGCTGGTCTGCCCACACATGATAAAGAAAGAAGCCCAGTACCAGTCAGGGCAATAGGAAAGGCAGCAGGAGGCAAAGCACAGAAGAGAACATGGGACAGCAGGATGACACTAGGAATTGAGGTGGGAGAAGGAGATAGAGAAAAGCATGCTGTACAAGAGGACAAACAGAAGAGAAAACACAGAGGGAAGCCAGAAGGTAGAGGCAAAAGATAAGAAATAAATGAGTGGGAAGTTAAAGACAAAAGACATGAAGGGAAATAGCACACCACAGATGAGGAAAAAATAGGAGAAGACAGAAACAGAAATAAAATACAGGAAGCCCTTTCTACTAGAAATTGCTTCTTCTCAAGCTTAGACAAGAAACATTTCCAAAAAGAAGAGCTCAATCAAGCATGGAAAGTTTAGATCACTTGAAACTTCTTAAGGCAGATGAAAGAAACTATCTTAAAATATGAAGCATGATTTCATCCCAAAATACATTGCCCCTGCTCTGCTCTAACAGAAAACTTCTCAGTTCAATAATAGTTTCACCCATCTACTTGGAGAAGAACAGGGTCCACTTGCATCAGTACATTCAATGATTAGGGATTAATTATTAATGAAGTAGAATTCAGGCTTAAGTTCATCACTCTGTACTGCAGTCTGTGCAATACACACAGCCATGAGAGAACTACTCCAGTCAAAGTACAGAAAAGAAGATCCCTTCCTCCTGCCTCTCCTGGCACACAAAGACACATTGAGGTGGTTTAGACAAAGGATTACACAAAATTTCCCATAAAACACAGGACTGTAACACTTGGCAAGTGGTCAAGCACAGCCCAGTCTGAATTTGATTCTGCACTTTTGCTTTGTATCACTCAGTACTAACACCTCTTTCCTGACAGAGGATAAGCATGATCATGAATCCACTGAGCAAGTAGGTAACTGTAGTGCACCCTTGATCCCAGAGACAGGCAAAAACACAAAACACAAACCAGAACTTGTGCATTCAGAACACAAAAAGACAAAAAAAAAAAACCTAATAATGAGACTCCTATTCCTACAATATCATTGCTTATTATTACCATCTGCTTAATTCAGTCACCAATATACTGAAAAAAAACTTTTCTTGCTTCCCTAAACTATCATAAATATCACATAGCATGCTGCTGGCTCTGTTACAAAAACATCTGTGATCTCAACTTGCAAATCAAAGACAAGTGACCAACAGAGAAATACACAGTTGAACCACCCTTGTACCATCAGTTTCCTATAAATACTCTACTACTCCAAAAGAAAGGGTTTGGAATCCTCTCACAGACCTTTATCTTAAGATAAAGACTTAGGATTTAAGATAGACTCATTTCCAAGAATAAATGATACCCAAGATACAGCCTATTTTTAAAAAATAATTAAGTGTGCATACATTTGATTTACTATTTCTCTGAAGACACATACACCTGTTTCTTAAAATGTTTGTTATATATTTGATTATAAAATTTATTTTGCCATTACTACTGCAACATATAACTGACTTTGTGTTGGTTAGGCACCACACATGGAAGCATTAATGAGAAAGGGAGAACAGGGCTCACTCACAATCAGAGTTTGGGGGGTTGATACAGGGTCAGTATTTCACTGGCTCAGTCACAGGCAAAGAGACTCAGAAACCCTCTCAGATTTCTTTCACAAGTCTTGAAGACTCCATCATACAGACTCTGCCTTCTAACCTCTCACCACAGAGAGGAGTGAATACCTGCTTTGCACATACATCTTTGCACTGAGGTTGCAACTTCAAACTTTCCAAGTCATAAGGGATGAACACTTGGACTGCTGAAATTCTCACATATGCACCTTCTCATGAGCCCAACCAAAAATGGAAGAGTTTACATCTCTAGTTCCCATTTAGCAGTGCTCCACCGGTTTTTGCTCTCATACCATATTGCTTCCTCATTCTGAGCCTGATTACAAATTATGTCTATTTTGTATTCACAGAAAAACCCCACATGTATAAATACTTCATTTTTCTGTTTACAAATTCAAAAAAAAAAATGAGCCAGTTCAGCTAGCTGATGGAAAGTAATTCATTTATTCAATTCAATGCAGCAACACTGAGAGAACCAAACTAGATATAATACTCATATGCAAACTAAAATGAATTAAGCTGAACTTGAATTAAAGCCAGAGTGGGGCAGTCTCCTAGCAAGACCAGAGTGCAGGGCTCAGGTCAGGCATTCATGTCTGCATTCAGAGAGGCAAAACCCTGCCAAACCTACAAGGTTCAATGATGATTAAGATTCAGTCTGTTTACAAACCAGCCCAGAGATATGAACATTATTAACAGAATAATCCCTACTCCCACTGTAAGACAGTCCTCTCTCCAATGCTTATTGACACAAGCACCTCAAGCAGCAGGAAACACAGGACCCAGCAGGTTCCCAAGCAAGCCTCAAGATTTCTAACTCAGCTCTTCTAATACATTCCCTCATAGTGCACTTGAATCCACCCTAACCAAGGAAAATTGTCAGTAAAATAACAGAGGAGAGACATGAGCCCAGACCACCGGTTAACATATTTCTTGATGGAGAACCTCAGTCATAGGAAAGGCCAATACTGCTCACTCCAGAACTATTTATTTTATTAGACTGAACACAGCATCTGTCTGTGTGCTCTCTTATTGAGTTTAAATCTGCCCCAGCAGCTCAAAGTACATTGCCAGTATAAATTCTCTTCTTTGAGCAAAGTTAGTGGAATGACTCAACTTCAGGATAAACAGGATGCAAATTTAAATGAGAATTTGAGATCATTCAAATGGCCAAGTAAACTTTCTATATATATAATTGGAGGGGTTCAAGAACCCTTCTACTTAAAATAGGTAAGTATTAAGAATCTCTCACGTTAAGGAAAATTAAAAAAAAAAAAAAAAGACAGAATATTATTCCTTAGACTAGCCTAGCCACATTAGACAAAAAAAAAGAAAAATCATCAGGGATGAAAATGTCCATTGACTTTCTAAATACTATCACATTGTAGAATTGAAATTGGGTCAGAAACACTAGACAATAACCTTACAAAACTAAAACTAGAAACATTTTTCAAAATGATTAGCTTCTGACACAAGTAACTACTTCATCCTTTTCATGTAATGCTTTCTGAAATTAGTTATTAGCAGATCTCAGGGTGGATTGACAGATATGGAGATTTGTGCCCTGAACCTCTCAGGGGAAAAAAAAGAAAGTCTGTTGGTTGACTGGATACACAGCTGCATAACTCTCTTTACACTGACCTGAATTATTCTGCCTTTCATCAGCAATTGTTATTGTCCATATTTACTTAATCACAATTAAAAAAAATAAAAAATGGGTTATCCGCACAAAATAATTGCTTTTAGAAAAACAAACATATACACACCACAAATTATGCAAACATGTTCATAAAATAAAAGACCTCCTATCAACCCTAATTTTCCAGGTAAATTAATCCAAAATTACCTACTTCTTGGTATCCAGTTCTTTATTTCACGAACTTCCTTCCCCATCCAAAGAGTCACATGCAAATTATGAATGCACAAGACCACTCAACTCCACTATTTCAAGATGGAGTTTAACATAAACAACAAAATCATTGCAATGTAATTCAATATTACCTTTGAGTGATAGCCTTTGTAAGTTTTTAGGGAATTAAAAAAAATTAGTTTCCATTTTATCTTTTCAAGCACAACTCTAGGATACTATTTTCAACCCAAGAAATACATCTCTACACACCACTTACTGCAATACCATCCCTTTTTTGAAAGATCATTTATAGCAGTAGTGACCATTTTGAAAATTCACATTGATGTTCCTATCACTTTAAAATATATTAATGCAAAATTTCCCACCATCTTCTCATTAAAAATTAAAACACCCAGTAAAATAAACAGCCAAATAACACCAACACCAAACAAGTGTCAGTAACAGAAACAGCCAGTAAACATATGTAACCAATATAAGCAATAGAAACACAAATTAAAGTTTTTATGCCACATAGGGCACAATATTAATGCACATTTCTCTCCAAAGAATTTTATTGATGAAAAACCTCATTTTGAACACATGACAAAATAACAATTAATACTGGGGAAAAAAAGCAATTCCCTATACATTTTGTATATCACTATATAACAATTTCTTTCACTGAAGTTACCTGTATTTATTGCAGTCTCAAATAATGGCAGTTAATTATGTTAAAAGCATAGCAAACAAACATAAAATAAAAATTCCAGAATACTTACCAAATTATGATTAGTTGAATTAGAATCATCTTCTGGGAATGGGATGTAAACAGCTAAGGCCACACAATTGGCAAAAATAGACAGTAGTATAAATATGTCAAATGGTCTGGAAAATCTCGTTAAGGAACTCATGACTTATGAGTATCTACAAACTTTTAAGTCTAATCCTCCTTCCAGCACCAGCAATGGTAAAACAAGTCTTTGCTTTAAGGCAATCTTTTGACTGCTAACTCTGACAAGCACTCCATCACCTTTAGTTATAGCACTATATGTACCATATTATTTTCCATCACAATGATCATTCAAAGTCCTCTCCCTTTTGAAAAGAGTGAAAACTATTACTCATGCTGTCACAGAGCACTTTATATTAAATTCCAATGATGAATATAATTATCCACTCTTAAATCAACACGTGGGTCATCATAATGGGCAAGGAATAATCCCAGAACTGTTCTGTCCTCATATGTAGATCTCATTAATATACATTCTTCCAAAGGAGGAAAAATCATTGGAAATATAGTTCATAGTAGGATATGAAAAAGATTCCCAGAAAACCACAACTATTCTCTTATAGGAGAGCTAGAAAGCTGTACAATTGACAGAAGAAAGTTCTGGGCCACTCCATGTCTCGGACAGTTGTATTCCTGAATCCTGGCTTTGGCCAGGACAGATGAAAGTTTGGGTGAGTTGAGTAGAAAATAGAATATCATGGCTGGGGCTTGGCAGCCACACAAAGGCTACAGACTTCCACACTGGCAAGAGCATGGACTGCAGCTCTGCAGAGCTAGACTACATATATTTTATATATATATATATATACACACACATATATATATACACACATATACTAGAGCTGGACAACAGCAGTGGGAACCTGGAGTTACCTTCTGTCTTCCAGAAAAAAAACTCTTCCTTTTCTTAAAATTCATGCATATGAGGTTCATCCTTCAGTTTTTCACTGATTTTTTTTCTCATAAGGTATTTTGCTTTTCTCAATGACCAGAAACATGGAGGTACTGTGATGAACCTATCTGTGGAAGTTTGGAAAAGAAATACTTTGGACCTCAGCTACGACTTTTGGCATCCTTTCCTGCATTTGATGCACAACTTCTGGATATGTTTCCATAAGAGTCCCATAAAAGATTAGGGTAAGAGTACTAAATATATTCAAAAGAATATTTTTGCCAGTTTAAACTACAAAGCCAATATGTCCTATAATATGTGTTAAATAAATTAATAAATTTTGTTTGCCGGCCAATTAAAAGTTTGTCACCTTGAGGGCCACATTTATGTCTACAAAGCAGATCAACATCAACAGCTGCTACATTGTGTACAAAATAAAGTTACTACAGCATTTTCCAGACTGGAGTGAGCAATTGATACCATCACAAGACTGACAATCTTGTTTTATGATGTGTTCCTGCTGGGACAAATTCTCGCTGAGTTATTCCAGTCGAGATCCATCGTAATTTCATTTACCTGACCTTAGCCAAGGAGAGGCCAATTTACTGAAATTAGTTGGACTTCTACCAGTTTAAATGAAAGAAGAAGCCATTTCACTATCTTTAATTTGCAATTGAATTTTGTACAGAGAACTGAGAAACACCAACCCTATAAATGAGTAACAGCTCTTATTGCCAGGTTGGCTGTTCTGTTTATAGTAACAAATTGAGTTTTACTTCAGTAATCTAGTGTCTTGAACAGCTGTTTCCCATTACAGGGATGTTGCCATGGCTAATAGGCTAACATTTTTCTCCTTGTATCTCAGCAAAACTATTTTTTATTTCAAACCTTTTCTTGGTAATTAAATAATATACCAAACCAACATGCTATCCATTCGGCCACAGAAGTGCACATATTTCCACATCATAACCAGTGAACTAAAGGAAAAGCCATCCTTCCCACCACACAGGTCATCATGAACACAAGGCAGCATCCCTGATATTACATCTAGATGTGCATGCTTCCAAATATTTTTTGGTGGTAGACATCAGTTGTACAAGCTCAGATGATCATTACATTTCAGACACTTGTGTGTACTTAGAACATTTCCTTGGCTTAAGTAAAAATCTTCCATACTTTTAGTACCAGGAAAAACAATTTTTATAAAAATATTTCTGCATCTGACTCATTTGCCCTAATGGCAATACCCCAAATTCCAATATGGAAGATACAGGTTTGACATCTTTGGTCATCTCCCTGACACCTCCGTATTTGGAAAGGCAAATAATGCAATGCAGAGATTTGCTGGAATATAATGTTAGCTTGAAAATGCCCCCCTAGCTTCTCCCAAAAAAAAGGAACAGCTATGAGCTCTCCTCTGACTTTGAGCTACCTACTTCAGTAAATTATATTCTGTGTCAATATGACACGAGAGACTATCTTTAACAGCAACTGAAGCCAAATTAACTCCCATTGGCATTAATGACAGTTATCCACATGTACAAGTGACATAACATTTAAGTTGTGATGCTCTAAGAGATCCTGCAAAACAATCCCCTTTATACAAGCAGAAAATGTAAGAAAATCATTTAAAAAGCAAACGGCAACAAAGGATACTTCCATTCTACTAGACTAATGCAGGCTCTTCGTATTGGATTGTTGAGGGATAAACAGAAAAGGGCACGGGGTGGCCGACTATTGGATGTATTACCCTGTTTTTTGCTCTTGGCATATTGCTGGCGTTTTCTTTGGGACAGAGATCCTACAGGCTGGGCTGTGGTGGTACTCATGTTTTGGGCAGCCTTTGCTTGTCTAGCAGCATCAATTGCAGCTTGCCAAGATAGAACAGTTTGCTTGGATGGTGCTGAACTGTTTGACTGAATAGCTGGTCCGTCACCAGGGAGTGGAATCCTGGTGCTACTTGCATAGTTCACCTCTGTGGGACAAAAGAAAAAAGTACTCAGTTATAATTGTTTTACACTAAAATGGGTCTAATCCAAAATGATTGTTTTAAGACCTCCTGGCAGTGTGATTTTCCATTACATATACCGATATATATGCATACACTTGTGCTATGGTATATGCAATTGAACAGTAAAAAATATGCTCAGGAATCAGTTTTACAACTTCGAGATTGATCTAGATGTTGAGACACAAAGACTTCTCATTTTGATTCTTCCACTTACAATGTCTTTTTCTAACTGGATGGAAGCCTTCCTGTCCACATGTTTATTCAATAAAACATACCTACCCCTTAAGATCAAGCTTGCTGTAGCACCTTAGCATTTACTACTCTCTCTATTTTGGTCGAAAGAATAGTTGTTTAAAATTCTTACACACTGTTCAATTAAGAATAAGCAGCAAGGTAGAGGGGGTAGTCCTGCAAGCAAGTTAAATCTTGCCCTGCTTTGCATTCTCAAAGAAAAATGCGTGGATGCCTCCCACAAGTGAGGATCCAATAGTGTCTGTGATAAACATGTTCATAAAGCTCTGCTGTCTTCCGCACTAGGAATCACAACCATGAACGCATTGTAAAAGGATAAGCTTTGGTTCTGTAAAAGGATGGCGTTTGGTTTTGCTTCTTCACGAAAATTCAAAAAATAAACTGCGCCTTCCAAATAATAATTGAGTGCTCTTTATGCAGATGACAGCAAAGAGGCAAAACATCACCTCCTCCCAAGGATCCCTCCTCGCGAGCTCTTTGACTAGCGCAACAGTCACTCCTACATGCACCTGTAGGAAGGAGAGGCTCCTGAGCGCGATTCAAAACTTGATGCCTGGGTGGGGAAAAAAATGGAGGAACGGCACAATATACGTGCTGGGAATTCGGGGCTGGCAAGAGAGATAACTGTGAAACGCATCTACCCAGGCAGGGGAGGAAAAATCTCTGCCCGTCAAGCAGCGGAGAGGCAGGGGAAGCACGGCCCTCCTGCTCCAGACGGGGGGCACGGACCGTGGGAGCGCGTGGACGCGGACGAGGCCGGGGCCGGTCCCCGCTCCGGGGGCGCGGGAGCCCTAAGATGGCTCCCCGGGATGGCGGCGGGGAGTGGGGGGGTCACGGCGGGGCCCCCACGGAGCTGCCGCGGGGAGCGGCACCGGCGCGGCGAGCGCTGGCCAGCGGCGGCGCATCAACAGCTGGGTGACACGGGGGGCAGAGCCGCCGCGGGGGCAAAGGTGGCACTTCTACCTCCAACATTTCCCCAAAGCATCCCTGCTTCCCCTCCCGCCCCCTCT
>VZTT01053244.1:20308-34360 GCA_013400855.1 Buphagus erythrorhynchus
CCCCCAACCCCACCCCGAGCCAGGTGAGCGCTGCCCCTGCGCTCCCCGCTCCCCGACCCCCATGGTAGTGACTAGAGACGTGCGAGGGGCTGCTGCTGCTGCTGCTCCTCCTCCTCCTGCCGCTGCCGCTTCGCCGCTGCCAAATCCCTCAGAGTTTGGGCCAACATGACACTCACATCCGGGTGACACGGGATCTCTCCATCCCTAGCAACCCGGCTGCTGCTGCCGCCGCCGGCTCCTCGGTCCCCTCCTGCCGTTGCTGCCTGCTCCTCGGTCCCCCTCCTCCCGCCGCCGCCCGCTCCGCCTCGGCCCCCTCCTCCTGCCGCCGCCGCCCGCTCGCAGTCCCCCTCCTCCCGCCGCCGCGGGCTTTAACTCCCTCGCTGCTGCCGCCACCGCCACCTGCTGCTGAGGCCGGGCGGGGGCGCGGGGCCGCTGCCATCGCCCGCAGCTCCGGCACCGCGAATAGACCCGCGCCCGCAGCTCCGGCACCGCGAATAGACCCGCGCCCGCAGCTCCGGCACCGCGAATAGACCCGCGCCCGCAGCTCCGGCACCGCGAATAGACCCGCGCCCGCCGCCGCCTTAACCCCGTCACCGCCGCACCTGCTCCCGCCCGAGCCCCCGTCCTTCCCCTGGGCAGGGACAGGGACATTGACCTCGGCGTCAGCGGCTTTAGCGTCTGCCTCTCCCCGCGCTCCGGACACCGCATCCCTGCTCTTGGCGGCTCAAGGCTCTCCGGCCGCTCCGTCCCTGTCCGCACCTCCAGGAAAACTCCCGAGTTTTGCCAACCCCGAGCTCTCCGCAGACCTGTTGAAATGCCGTCATTCTGACTTCAAGCTAACACTGGAGTCTTCAAAGTTTATCCAAATAAATAAATAAACTTTGAAAAAAAAAAAAATCATTTTGGCGTTACCTTCCACTGCAGAACCCTCAAACATTCATTTAGGTTTTGTCTCGTTGGTGGTGAAGCTACCCCAGAAGTGCCATGTACTAATACGTGCGGCTGGAGGGACCGTGAGATGCTACCACACAAGAGAAAACTCAGGACAGCCACCTTCCCTTACGGCAAGGCAGTGCTTCAATCACTACAAAGAGTGATTAATAAAGTCCGGTAAGAATTATAGACATAAATTCCAATTTGAAACAGAACTGATGATTCAAAATTACAGTTTGTTTTCTCTACAATGAAGGCTTAGCCGTATTTTTTAAGAGTATTTCACTATTTCCTTTGAACAAGTCACAGTCAAACTCGGTGGGTGTGAACCCTTTGACAAAAAGGGGTATTTTGTTAAGAAAACTTTTCAATTAAACTATTTCTACTACACCTTTCCTCTGCCACTTTCCTATTCATGTGCCTACCTGCTCTTTCATCCATTCTTTATCCACAACTATCTCCATCTAATTAACAATAAGTAACATCTACAGACAGTAATTAGAAGAAGAGCAATAAAACCTTAATACTGCTGATATTCCCCAAGGATCCAGTGAAGAATGCTCTGCCAACAGCTTTATAAGAGGCTCTCCATTAGGTAGAGCCTATCCTTTTCGGTTTTACCTTTGTTAATTGAAGAATTTAAAAAAAAATTCAGCAGGCTGATTTAGAGAGCAATCTTCCACAGACGCTTCTTGACCTTGGGTCCAGAGCTTCCTCTTTTCTAATCTTCTGAGCTGACTGGCTCAGCTATTGCAGGTTTGGTTGACTTGGGAAGGCTCCACCCTCTTCACAGGTGTCACTACAGTGCAAGTGTTTCCAGTTTCAACAATCTTAACATACTTAGGTATTTGCCTTACATGTCCAGAAATTAGCTAGGACTTGTACTTTCAACAGTCAAATATTTAGGTGTCAAAAATGCTTGATAGATTTTCAAAAGTATCTAAATCAAGATTAGTTGCCTAACAACCACTGCAGGCAGTGAAGAAGGCACCTCATGTGCTTAGCAGGAGTTAGTGCCTAACCCAAGTACCTAAGAAGTATCTTGGCAAAGCTGGACTCCAGCATCCAAATAATTTTTTTTAAATGAGGCTTATTAATTTAATCACTGAGGCACTACTAAGAAATTAATATCTGATAAGGCCTGGATCCAACACAAACAAAAACATTCCCTAAAAACAGCTGCTTCCCTTGCAAATGTTTTCATAAATTTCCTGATTTTGGCCTTACCAATGTCTATTTTCTAAGCCCCAGTCCTTATAACAACCACAGCAATATGTACTGGGAGCTACCAAATACTTCTCAAAACCAATAAAACCATGAAACAGCGAGAAAAAAAATTCACAGTTGGTCCAAACTTGTAAGCATACAGTTGTTCGTATTTCAAAAGCTAACTGTTCTTTATTGCTAGATCAAATTACCTACTATATTTTCAAATCAAAATTAGAGCTAAAAAGGAAATGCAAGTCTGTTTAAAAACTTCTGAGGAAGTATTAAGGAATACTGATAGTCTTTAGTTACAAAAATGCTAATTACTGAAGCCATCAATTCTCCTCTGAACAGCTGTTTTCCCTTCTTCTAGAAACTGGTTTCCAGTTGTTCCCCTAAGACTGCTTCACTTTTCTGTCACTTTGATATTGGTTACTCATTCCTGAATGAAATGGCCAGCATTCTGTGTATGTTTTAGCATATGTCCCAGCTACTATAACAAGAGATGACATTTTGAATGGGAATAACCATTGTCCAGAGAAGATATATAGATGTTCCCATCTGTCATACCTCTATGCCACACCATACTCAGTGTACTTCATTTCTATGTTATAGATTGGTAGATACATTCAATATTATAATACATTTATTGCAATTTTCCAACTAAATTACCATCATTCCCCTCTTGATAACACTTACTGCTTCTCAGGGATTTATTTTGTGTACGGGAAAGAGGGGGATGCAGAAATTGCCTCTTAGGGACATCATAGGAGCAGAATCCATTAAGAATTTCAGGGTGTTGTGCAGAAGGAGAAACCTGCTTTACCAAAACTTCAGCCACTATGAACTCATGGAGTGGAGCATAGCAATACTGTGCAGCAGATCATTGCAGGAACCAAAAACAAATCCAGTTGCAATGCATGTGGGAGGAACTTACGTAACAAATACGTAATTTTATAAAAAATGGGAAGCTACAGAAGTAGCCTCATCCCTAACAAGGGAGGGATTCTCACTCATGTGGGTTAATCCATTATTAATTCTAATAGTCCAGCTGAAGTTATTACTATGCTAATATATACTAAACTATTACTATCCTTATTCATGGGAGGAATATTTTAAGGAAACATGGCTATGTTGCAAACAAGGATTTGCAGGATTAATTCTTGTCCATGTTATGCATTTCCTTTTAATGTTGTATATATTTCCAGGTGCATGCTCTCTTCTTCTAAATAAATCTTCTTCTTATAAATCTTCTTCTAAAGATTTATATTTTCATTCTTCTCATCTGAAGTGTGATGGAGCTACAGATTGAATTTGAAGATCTAATTCAAATTTTTATCTCAAAAAGACCACGATGAAATTTAAATATGTCCCTATATTGTTTATGTCAGATCAGTGAATATCACCTTTCTGATGTCACTAGGAGTAAGGGTGACTTTTTAAAGAACTTAAAATAGCACATTGTTATTGTGGATGTAGTTTATATAGACAAATACAAAAAGTACAGACTTCTGAAAACCCATTAACTTGGATCTCAAAAGTAGATGAAAATGGACATAAATGGATTTTAAAATACATTAATCCACTACAGGATAAAAATGATGAGAGGGAGGCTTAATTGTCCATGTTTTTGACCTTATCCACACTCAATATTTAATAGGTAAAAGAACTTTCAAGAGGATATAACACTGAATTTTTATATGCTCTCTGCAAGAATAGTCTTTCATGTTTTTGCATCACTGGGTTTTTTTACTAATTTGCATGAGCAAAATATCCTGATACTAAGCATAATTTTGATTTTCTTCTCTCCTATTTAGCACTTGAAAAAAATCCAGATAGAAGGAACCTACCACATTGAGGTCTTGCCATGCAATCATTTGCATATAAGCCCACCAAAAATACAAATTTTTGAAAGCTGAATATAAATGAAGTGAGTAACACTACTTGAGTCTAGCTGGAGATTTAGCTCTATATTTTGTGAAAAAAATCTCATTGTGAAAACTTGTACAAAGACAGGGAGAGTGAGAGGGAGTAAGGGAGAAAAAGGGAAAGAAGGGGGAAGGCAGCAGGAGGTACAGACAATGCTCTTTTCATTAGTTTGGCTGAGCTGAAGCTACAAGTGTGCCTCAGATTGCTGTGGATTAAAGAAATGGGTGATGCTCTCCAGTATTGCTTACCAATTCAACAAAAGTCCAATTTATTTTTTCCATCCTCTCTGCAGAACTTTATAGAATGGTACCCAGATAGCAAGGAACAACCGCAAACATGATTTTGAATTATACACTTTCTTTTATATGTCTGCAGCTATATTTTTTATTATCTCTGTATGCAAGTATAAACAGTGTAAACTGCTCTGAACACAATGAAAATCTGTCAAACTTAAAATCCAGTTGGACTTTTTCAAAACAAATTACTAACAATGTAATGAAATGTGTTTTCCTGACTAATTAGATTCTTTGGCTTTGAGTGGCTTCAATTAGGATGCTATTACTCAGCTACACAGTTTATATTCTTCCAGCAGTTCCCTCTTCTAGCTTCAGTTCTTCACTATTTTCAGTGTTTATCATATCTTTTCACTAACTTGCTTTGACTGAAAATACAGCTAATTAAAAGTTGCTAGATACTCTGCTGTTCTTTATCTCAAAGCTTAATTGCCTAGTGGTCAAAAATCAAGAAATCATCTTCTCCTTGTTCCCCTCTGATCTACAGTCACAGATTGTCTTCACATTTTTCTCCAGGGATCCCCTGTTATTAATAAATACTTTCCACTCCGTGTGTTATCCGACTTCCAGAGCTCTCACACGCCTACACCAGTCCTGCTCCTCTGAGGCCCAAGTGATTTGGCTTTGGTGGGCACCAGACTGGGTTTCCAGCCAGAAATTATTTCCAGCTCCATTACTGGGCTAGCAAGGTGAATTGAAGTGGTGACAGAAGGACTACATCACCTTAAATTTAGAGTATCCATATTTAGGATAGAAAATATTTAAACTGTTGACTGCAGGAACACATTTCAGACTGTTATTTAAGTAGATTCAAAATTTTCTCTCAAGAGTTTCATCTCTATTTTTAGTGCTCGGTAGAATGATGATTTCACAGATGGGCAACATAGCCAGCTACCAAAAAAATTCCACTACACATAATTGTGCTTGAAAATGTCACAGCAAAATGGATGGATGACTCACAGTATCAGCACATGTGCCTCATGCAAACAAATAACTTTCATATATACAAGCCACACTCCAGGTTTTTTCAGAATGTTCTGCTGGTGGCTTGTGATGGAGCTTCAAAACCCCGCACCGGAGGCTGGAAGACTACTAAAAACTGCACAGACTTTAGACAAGCAAACACATTGGTGTGGGGGCTCTCCCCAGCAGCAGACAGGAGCTGCAGCCCCTGGCGGGGCCGGGGGAGGCTCCGGCAGCGGGGGCGGCCGCTCCGGCCGCCTCCAGCGGCAATTCCAGAACCCAGCCCCGGCGCTCCTGCCGCCGCTCCCCGCAGCTGCCCCAGCGCTGCTCCGAGCGGAGCCCGGCCCCAAGGAACACTCGCTTCAGGGCAGAGTCTCTGCTTCCGACAGAAGCCCTTTGATTTCTCCTAGGAAAGCTCAAATGAATCCTTTCAAGTGTAAACTTGCTTTGCACTTTTAAACCAACTCTATCTGCTGTGCTATCTGGAAGTCTTTTTGCCAGAACAAGTAAAATTTATTAGCGGTGTATGAAATATTAACAAACTGACACAGGTATTAGGGAATATGTAAAAATCCACGGTTTTTAACATTTAGCTGAACACAGAGTGAAATCAAATTCTCAGGTTTTTAATGAAATTCTTCAGTCACTAAACATCACATATTACCTGGGCTTCAAAAAATGTTTCTCTCTCGGCAGATAGAAGAAACTTAAATTTAGCAAATTTCTCTGTAGAACCTTTCCCCAACAGATTTTAAACATTACTTTGAGAGACATTCCTTGTCATAAGAAGACTACAGCTGCACGGTTGAGCACACCAAGGTCAAGAAATGTCCTACTTCATTCTGAGGCTGTGTCATGACACAGTTTCACATGATCCATTCTGCATTTTGCAGGAATACGCACTACACCGTGTGCGAGACAGCCAGCACCTACAGCCAGAAATGAAAGGTAAATATTCATATTTATCTTTTCAAACCATTAATTAATTCATGTATTCAGCAATGGATATGACACAAAATGTATTTCAAACTTATTTTGTTGGAAGGCAATTTTCTACTGCAGCAAAAGCACACAGGATTTGCCCATACCTGTTTCACAATGAGTGGGTCTAGAAATAGCACAAACTGGTTTTAAAGTAGGAATTAACAACAACTGTAAGAAGAAAGCTTTGTCTCTGTGCTAACTGGTACCTACTGGGGAAAATGCAGTCATGTCTCTCTGTTGGCATTGGCAGCCCACACTGAAACAGGAACCACAGATCATGAGAAGATCACAGGCCTATAGAACGAGGGGCACAGTAACTGCATTAGAGAATGGGGGAAGCAAATATACAACAATACTGAAGAGGAACACAAGTCTAGATTTCAGATGTAGAGCAGGCATTTAGGGTAATTTTTCTTTAAAATCTGTCAGTCTTATGAATAGATCCAGTGAACTGCTTTACTCACAGGAGTAAAAGATTTCAGATAAATAATTTAGGAAGTGTGGTTATAATCTCAATACTAAATGATATGACGGTAATTTTTCAGGTGCCTCACCAGATGGAACAGAGGTCATGTAAAGGTCCCATCTTTGGCTTTAACATTAACACCTTGAACAAATGATCAGTCTTTGGTTTTATGAGTATCTAAACTCATGTATGAGTTATGCATTATTCAAAAATTCCTTTCCCTGTCTCTCCAAATGCTGCAGGATGTCCAGATTTCTACCCTATCAAGAAGTTTTCTTTCTGGCTTTATGGTGACATTCAACAAAACACAGGACCATGTTAGGTCAAACCTCTGACAACGAGGCTTTCACTGGAGTTCAAAGAGCTTGAAAGGACAAAAGCATAAATGAGGAAGCAAAGCAAATATCCCATCATATCATAAGACTTTACTGTGTAGCTCTTGACAACACAAAGACCAGCTTAATAGACTAGGGAAACAAATCCCTATAGAAAAGCACAGAGGGATCACGTTAGTAGTAGACAAGGCAACAGAGGAGCTTTCAATCAGTAATAGAGGAGATGCAAACAACAAAATTCCTTCAGCACACTATGGACTCTCTCTTTATGTATTTCAGTAAGCAGGTGCCATTACCAAAAGGGGCTTATGAAATACACTTTGTCATTTAGAGGGTTTGGGGATTTTTCTGTCATCAGAGACATCACTGCCCAAGCACATCAAATGAGGATGTGCTGTGTTTAATTCCATGGAAATATTCCAGGTTTGCATCGTATTAATATTTCTAAAACAACTAACAAATTCTGTCACACTTTTGCTTTCTTCTGCATGCCCTTGAAGCTAATTGAAAATCAGCAAGTGCAGCCAAATCTCAATATTTTATAATCACCTGCCTCACACAGTTGGCTTGTTGATGCAGTTCTCCTACAGCTTTGAACTTATGTGTAAGGCTTCTTTCAATGACTGTGGAATTGGTGTCTCAAAGTAGGGTGCCACTTCCCAGGGAAGGGGGTGTATCCCACCTTGGATATTGGCTTGAGACAGCTGACAGACCTGTCAACACACTCTGCAATTTCAAACACAACAGAGCTCTCTTATGCATGCAAAATAAAATTTAGGATCAGGTGGATTATGTCTTGGGGCTTTTCCAGTTTGTTATTGCAGAGAATTCTCCAAGTATTTCTCTGGGCAGGAACCCAGCTAGGCAAACACTGGACACTAATACCTTCAGCCATTTAACATGCACATTGTCTTTTTTTTGTTTGTTTGTTTGGTTTGGTTTGATTTGGGTTTTTTTTGTTTTGTTTTTTTTTTTACCCTGGGGTCTTTATTTCCTGTCTAATAAAGGGATTATTCCTGAAAATGACTCTCACTAGATTCAGTAAGATTTTTATCCATTTCCACATCTGAAAGGTTTGCATCATCAAATAAGAAACTAGAGATTATGGCTGTGAAAATATGTGAATAAAAGCAAAGGGACAGATGCCGAATCCATAAATATTACTAAGGCATAATCTGTGTTTGCTATTCCATACAAATACACAGTTTAAAAAAAAAGGAACAAAAACAACACAGAGTAAAATCTCAAAATGTATTTTCAGCTTCTAGCTGATTTAGTAGATGAGGGGGTTTTGTTTTTTTCTCTACAAAGGCAAGTGATTGAGCTTATTTATGGGCATATTTTAATTTTTTAAAGATACAGAGTGCTTCCTCTTGCCTCATACTGAATTTAGAAAATTGTAAACAAACTAAATGGTGAATTTCCCTTAAAGGTTCAATTTAGATAAGTTGATTTAGGTTTAAGGGCTCTGCAAAGCTGCAGCACATTTTGACCTACTTTGTGTACAATACAGTGGGTTAAATAACACTTGATGACAGTGAAATAATTTTTAGCATTTTTAGCCCCCTGAGAGCTAATATAGCTAATATAGTACTTAGCAATACAAACTATATGTGTGTGCCTCACACATACAGAATCCCATTCTAGAGTCACACAGTGTGGATGGGTTACAGCTGTACTTTTTATCTTCTACAGTCTTTCATAAATTTCAGCACAAATACATTTAAGAACTCAAGGTATAAACAAAGTTGAATGAAAAAAACACATTTTTTTTAAAAATTCTAGGAAAGACTTTGTCTCAAGCATCACTATTTTTGAAATTTTTCTGTCTCAGAGGAACCTCAGGACTGCTTTAGCCCTCAGTACACTGTGTTCTCAATGGAAATTCAAATGATTGTGACCTTGCCAAGGAGATCCCTGGCTAACAATACAGTTTCTTAGCATCTTGCAGTCAGGCATACACTCCAAGGTAAATTAAAGCATGTCAGGTATTAGACCAGCCCCTAGATATAGTCCTGGATTGCCAGAATGTGAAGACATCCACTAAGCACCTCTTCCCATCCATGCCATGTCTCCACAGAGCAGCTCTAATTGAAGAACAAATTGTAGTTGAAAGTTTTCTTTCAGAGTGGAAAGGAGAAAAAAGAGCTCAAAAATATTTCAGACAATTTTGACAACAAGTTAAAAAAAATAAATAAAAGATCTTATACTGCTTTCAGTACTTGGCACAAGAAAAGGTGGCTAATGCTGCCTTCCCCCCTCTCCCATATTCCTGAAGTGAGGATGTCACCTGGGAATGCTCTGCAGGAGGGACTGAGGAACACACAGCTCCCATCCACCCACACAGGGACACTCACTCCAGTTAGGGAGTAGCTGATTAAAATGAGGCATTAAACTGTTCCTCATGTGTGGCAGTGAGGCGTGGTGCTGCGATGCCCGGGAGGGAGAGCTTCAGAACTCTGGAGAGAGCAAATTGAACAGGGACTTCCAAAAAGTGTGGCTGTGAACATATTTTTTAGAATAATAAGCTGTTCAGCTACATAGAAAACATGGGGAACAAAGCTATACAAAAACAGACAGGAAGGCTTCTTCATTAGGTTGAATTTTTATCAAAAGTCTGCCCTGTAAACCCATGCGAAACATTCTTTTTCTCCATCCTTCACATCTAATTTTGTTTTCAGATAAAATATACAATGTTATAACTTCTTCAGAAACACTAATTAAATTATATTCAAATACAAAAGTTTGGGGTTGGAGTATGTGCACAGAAAATGGATTTGATCTTGCCTCTGATGGAGAGGTGCCCACTGTAAAACCAGATGCCATATTTCATAGTGCATTAGCTGACACACTCTGCAGAACGACGGGGTTTGGCTTCCTAGAAATACAGCACATAATGTCAAAAACACAGCAGTTTATTTTTTACCTCTGCCTAAGCATCCTGCTTACATACAGATTTACCTTTTGGCAAGCAAAATTTGTATCTTTTCATTCTGTGCCTGTTGCATCACCAAGCCCCACCTTCTCTGCTGTGCAAATGAGCCAGCAATGCAGCAGTGGCCTGGGGGCAAAGGCTGACTCAGAACCACTGAAGCCAAACATCAATGCTTCCCCGAAATAGGCAGACACTCAATATCATTGACTTCCATGAGATCTGGTATTTCTTTCAATCCAGCCATATCCAGTGGTAAATAATGGACAAACCTGGAGTTGAGGCAAGGAAGGGAGAGCATTGCAAGAGCACGAGAAAGATCAGCTATTCTAAGCATAAAAGAAGGATGAGACTGATGCGGATGACTAAGAGTTCTTGAGGAAAAACAGAGAGTATATGACATATATAAGAACATGAAATCCGAAGAGGATTAAGAGAATTATGAACTGGAACTGAAAGGATGCAAAAAAACCCCCAAACTCAACAGCAGCACTTTAAGGCTGTCAGAATTGACAAAGTGAGAAGACTGTAAAGAAAAACAATAAAGGATCTCAAAATACTTAAGTGATGTGAGGATCAACAGGGAAACAGCTCCTGACCTGTTAACAGAACCTATGCACAGCAGAGGTTAACAAAACAATAAGACAAAGCAAGAAATGTAAATGCCCACTTCCATTCAATATATATGCAGTAAAGAGAAGTGAAACGTCAGAAGAGAGAATACAGCTTGCAGAGGAGGACACTGAATAAATAAGATTTTAGGAAGAATAAAATAAGCTATAACCTTTGTGCCATCTAGAATAACCAGTAACACAAGGAAGCTGTGAGGATAGATTATTTGCAACAAATATACTTAAAATGTCAAACTGTGACCCTTTAACAGAGATTTTGCAGAAAGAGCTCAGGCTGAACACAAAAAGTGAGTGAATGTTACTCCAGCCTTCAGAAACAGAATTTGGAAGATCAGGGAAGGCAGAGATGACTCATTATAACCTGAGTGGCCATTGATCCTACTGATATTAAAGCAGAAGATCAGTAACCAGGTACGACATTAGGAGAAATAAAAAGCATTCCATAGCAATCCACAATGGGACATCCTTTGCAAATATAGGATGTTTCAAATTTCATTTGACAACTTTACTTTGAAGTGAAGTCAATCTGAGGCAACAGTTTGCAATCTTCCCTGGATTTCTGTCCTTTTTTCACAGAAACCAGTGGCTCACTATTTAGGCAGAACCAAAGCAGAGAAGCAGTACCCATATCTTCAGTGGAAATCTTACTAAAATCTGACAGCAGATCTGAAAGAATGGGTGCTTCAGGATCTGTCATGAACCCTATTTCAGCACCATAAAATAACCCCAAAGCTGAAAGTTCTTCACAACAGGGTACTTATCTTATATTCTACTTGCTTTTTGTATACAAGGTCAGCAGGTCCATTCTGCATCAGATCACTGGCCTAAGATTCAGCAGCATGATGGAAGGAATTCAGTGATCCTCTTAGAGTCACAAGATATCAGACAAAATTGAAGAATGTAAATTTTTTTTTAAACTTAAAGTTAGTCTAATTAAATCCTTTGCATCAAGTAAGTAACTTAGTCAACCAGAGAAAAAGAGAAGCTGGTACCTTCCTGGCTTCTCCACACCTGAGCATGCAGTAACACTGTGTAGCTTCTTTTATTAATTGAAACATTTTCTGCTGTGAAGAGGTTTTTGAAGTAATGTCTGAAGCCTAAGAACTGCCAAAAAAAAGCTGCAAAATACATTTTATCCAACCATTCTCTTAATCAGATTCAGAATACTTCTGCCCAGGTTTTTCACACTAAATAAACTCACTACTATGCAACCTGCATTTCTTTTTCTCTACACATACTTCATTTTCTGAGTGCACATTCAAACAACCCTGTCGTTTTTCACCTTTATGTCATTGAATGCTGCCTAATATAAATGTCTGGACACGCTTCTTACCTCCTGCCTGACCTTCCCCTGAGAGCCTCCACCCTCCTGTGTTTCAGGCTGTGCTGAAGCTACTACGGATGCTCTATTTGATGACATTACATCAAAGAGATCCATGCCAAAGCTCCTTGGCCACCAGCACCACTGCTGATGTCAGCATAGCTGGAAGAACAAGGCTAGTTAGCTAATTGCTTTACAGAGCAATCATGGGCAGTGCAGAGCTTAGAGCCAAGTGTTTTGCTGGGGCAAGCAGGCAAAATACCATTGAATATACCCTGGGCCAAAATTCCCCCCTGCAATGACAGCCAGCACAGAGGTTTCTGGACATGCTTACAAAACCAAGGAACAAGGTTTCTGCAGGTTTGCATCCCACATAAGCACAGCAGTAATTGTCTGGTTTAATTACAATCAATCTGATCATTTGTGGGCATCCCTACACAGTAATTTTCATTGCTTTGTATTGATTTTATCAGCATCAGGAAAGGTTACGCATTTAGGATAAAATCATGGAATTACTGAAACCAGAGGGAGCTCTGCTGCTAATTTCAATAATGTTAGGACTTCCTGCTGCAGGAACTATTCCAGCAGTGCAATGAAGATTAAATGAAAAGACAACTCACTGATGTGAGGCAGCAACGCAGTGATAGTGCAGTGAACATGCAAGTGGAATTCAAATTTGTATTTTTAATAGTCTTATTTATATCAAAGATTATGTTCCATAAGATTTGTTGTGATAGATTCTACACAGTATAAAACACACCTTGATCCTATGGTTTTCAATTAAATCACTACTATAAGTAATTGTAAATACAATAAATCATGTCAAAAATTATTATTTAATGAGATTAAAACGGCACATTTTAATATTAAATAGTTTTTCATGAAAAAGGAGAAGGAAAAAATTAAATACCTCTATGATAGATTAAAAGTGAAAAATTATGTCATGCTACTGAAGTAACTTACAGTAATTTAAAGACATTAAAATGGGCATGGAAGTAGAATCAAATTAGTAAATATACACCACCAAATCTTCACGAAAACACATTGTGTTGAATAAAGTAATATTTTTTATTGGAGGAACAGTCTTCTAATCATGGTACTTCTGCAATGAAGTTGCAGCCATGAGAAACATCAGGGCTTAGTTTTAATCATCACCTACTATTTAACATGGGATGTAAAGTATTAAAGTAGTAACTCTCTGGAATTCTACAGAGAAATCTAAGAGACAACGTATTCATTTTTTAAAGTTTCCTAAGTAATGCTTTTCCTTCTTCTTTTTTTAATAGTGAATAAAGACTTTATTCACTATAAAGATGTTCTCACTACATCAATATATTTAATCAAAGCACTACTAAAATTAACATTTAATTGGTTTTTTGTATCTGCAACAAAGAGTGAATGAGGCCCTTCAGAAAAGTCCTCAATAGTCTTTTACTTCTTTTATATTTAAAAATGCAATGTGTATGTTGATAAACCAGAATACTCTCTTGAAAGATCTTCTGAATTCATAATCAACCCATGATGGTTTTGAGTTCTCATGAGCACTAATTTCTTATGCAAATTACTTAATAACTAGCAAGATGTTTTAATTTTTTAACTTGTCGTCATTTGACCTCTAAATAAACCACGATAAACCTTTATGCAATAATATAACCTATCACCCCAACTTGCACTCCTGTGTGCAGGAATTCCAGTGCTGCAAAATCATCCTATGCTCACTGACTGCTGGATTAAGCAGCTCAAGAGAATAAGTATTCAAATTCTAACTGCACACAATTTAATTCTTACCAACAGAAAATCATTTTTTAAGTTGTTCTCTACTGCTACAGTGTTTTCCTTTTAGATGTAAAGCCTAATTATATAGAAAAACGTTTTAAATCTCAATTACATATGCTTTGTGGTTTCATGATGTGAACAATACAGTATTAGATATTGTTTTTTAATTTTCCAAGGACAGTCTCCCAGCTTGGAAGGAGAATTCAATAATAAAACTCAGCTTTAGAGAAAAAAAAAAAAGCTAAGTGAAGACAACCACAGTCAATGCAGGACCGAAGGTAA
>VZTT01053246.1:14975-29549 GCA_013400855.1 Buphagus erythrorhynchus
AGCAACTTAAGCACTTAACTTTGAGCGCTTACTGCTTTAAGAAGTAAATAGGAATCACTCCTTTTAGTGCATCATACTTCATATGTAAATACCTCTATAATGATTAATGTACTTATGGGTGGTTTTTGTCAGGAACAAATTCTCAGAAGGAAAAATAAAGTGAAACTTGCATGGTTTTGCAATGAAATACATTCCTAATAGATATAAAAACACAAGTCTTCTTTAAATCATGTAATATTTATATTCTTTTTTGAATAACTAATAAACTACACACCAAAGTAATCAACAATTAGGTAAATTTTTTTTTATATATTTTATTACATAATTTTTCTACATAGACTATTGCCTGTTTCCATTTCATCTCAAAACAGCCCAAAAGAGCCAGTGCCCATCGTCTTCCCATTTAAGGCTAGGGTCTGGCTTCTATGACTGTGTTTATAAACACGAATCAAAAAGGACAAATGCAGGTTTCAGAATGGTCCTACACCTGTCCACACTGTTTAATTTGTAGCACCTACCCAAATATTGTCAAGGAATCATTCAAGGACTAGGCCAGGTGAGAAAACAGTCCTTGTAGGCATAATTAATGCTTTTCTCCTTGTCCTGTGGTGCACAGTTGGTCACACTCTTGTTCTTGGATTGCAAACATGGTGGTCAGAGATGTTCTAAGTTCCATCTTCTGCCACATATTCTTTTCATTCATGACTTTGCCTCCTGGTTCTCATCCTCTTTGTTTCACACTCGGATGTAGCCCATCAGTCTTCACTGCCCCAAACCTCTGTGCTGTTGGTTGAGCAGATGCTCTACTTACGTGAAAGGGAACACTTACCACTTTTGTTTTTTTAAGTTCTCAAAAAGTCCTTCAAGTCCTAGGATTTACACTCTGCCAGTATCACTCCTGTTTCTGTATACTTTACTTGCTCAAACCATATGTAATAATCTGTAGCTAAAGGCTTCTGGAAGAGAAGAGATAGATAAAAGAATAGAGAAACTACTGAGAAAGGTCAATTGCAATTTTTTTATACTCTTACATACTTCTGCTCTCTATATATTCATATAATTTCCTTTGCAGCAGTCTCGGCAATTCCTTGATCAGATCAATATGTTGGCTTTCGGAAGACTCAAGCTTTCTCCACTAATTAAAGGGGAAAGACTTCATGCACACTTTGAAGGTCTAGCTCATTGCAGCATCTGACTTAATGCCTGAAGTAAATGCTTGAGAGCTCGTATTTCTTTCTCAGTATAAAATAAGCTTATTAAATCCCTGAAAACTTGCTGTGAACAATGCATAAAAGAGTAGATTTTTTCTCTCTTTTCTAAAGCTGCATACTCAATGATCCTGGGAAAATACAACTCTCTGTTACTTAAGATTGAGAATTCCAAATATCAAGGGAACGTCTGTATGAATCTCTATCAAACAGTCTTCACAAATGTGGATAAAAACCTAACTTGATTCCTTAGCTATACTCTTAGTAATAGTCATAATTCCATAGTTAGTTTTGCATATACAGTTTATTAAGTAACCTTATAGATAAAGCTAAATAAATTAACCATTCAGTATTTTTAAGTGGGTGCTATAGGAAACTAAAATAATTGAAAGTGTTTCTTTCTCTTCTCTACCTTATATTAAGTGGAGTGAAATATTCTAAACAAATGGAAGCTATAAAAAATGCTGACATACAGGCTCTTGTCTCAATAAAAAAAATGCCTCCAACTGAAACAGAAAGTAGTATCTACAGCCTGTTTGTGAAATTCCTTTTCCCAGTATTTATGTATCTCCTATTGTTGTATCATTTCTAAATGTCTACCTCTGTAAACTCCATTCTGAATCATTCTGCTTCTTCAAATGAGCAATTAAAAGCTGTTGTTTTCTAAAGGAATCAATTTGTATGACAGGCCATTTTTTAACTGGTGCATTTAACTATTGACCTGAGAAATTAAATACCTGACCTTATTCACTCCTTTGTCTCAGACAGGTGGACCTTTAGGTGACTTCCAACAATTTCCAGATAGAATGAGGCTTAAGGGGATAGAAATGAAGCATCTGTAGTAGTAATTTTGCATTTGTGCAGTAATGGAGTCAATGCACGCCCAAGAAAATTCGTTTCATAGTAAGGTAGTGCTAAGTGGCAACAATCAAGTTCAATGAAGTGTAGTATCAAGATATCCCAAACAATACAGTCCTTTCTTAAACAAGAGTACCACAGTCCAATAACAAGATGCAATTCTACACAGAATGATCACTCATTCTGGCATTTTTTAGCCCTGAAAGTGACTTCAGGAGTGTCCAGCCATCCTCTGGTAGCACAACAGCTAGAGAGGGTGTGGCTAAGTACTGCAAATAGCAAGGTTCAGCCTCAGTTTTAATGATTTCTACGGCATTTTGTTACTCACTCACTACTGAAAATGAAAGAAGGAAAATTAAATAAAAGTAAAGTAAATCCCCCAAAATTATAAGTCAGTTAAAACAGGAATAAAGCCAGCTATTAGCTCTGCCTAATACTTGCACTGTGTGAGAAACAGGTCTATTACCCAAAGCTCCATTGTGAATATGGAGTTAACATGGTGATGATATGGCATACTGCCAAAGTTCTTTTTCATTTTTTGGCAAAAAAATAAAAAGAAAGACCAAAAAACTTCAAAAGGAGGGGGAAAACTTCCATCCATATTAGACAAATCAACCTACTGTATTAAAAAAGTAGTATTTCTTTGTTGATGACTTTGGATTTTAATTCCAAATAGTGGTAAAGATCTGCCTTTTCAAACTGCAGAGCCTGAAGGTAGCATAACACTTGAGGTAAAAAACTTGATAAAAATATTTAATTTTTCAAGTCAGTTTCATGAGGGTATTAGTGGACTAATAATATCAGAGAAAAGTATTTTTATGGTAATAATTATTTTGGCAGTGAGACTGTCAGATACTGAGGTCAAGCTTCAAAGCCGTGCAAACTTATACAGATACAATTCTGAGTAATTGTGTTTCTGTAAGTGTAATTTTTTATTTCTTTTTTTAATATGGAGAGTTGGACTTCAGTATATAGACCTTAGATACTGCATATATCTCTGCCATTCTATTAGGGTCAGATTGTATAATGCCAACAGAACTAAGTGTCAGTAAGATCATTCAAGGCATCCCAAAGGGTCCATGTACTGGGTGGGCTAAATCATGAACAGGGCCTGAAAGTTCTGATGTATATTTTGTGCCTTGTGATTTCTGAACCTGTAAGTTCATCCATTTCACAGTGTTTTTCTTGCCCTTAACTTCAGGTATGAGTTTTAGGGCCTTATTTGTTGCTATCTCTGAAGACAGAGATAAAGAATCTTTGATAAGATTTGTGGTAAAAATCAGAGGTTCATTCTACTACAGATTGTGGTCACTGCACAAGAGAGAGAGAGCAATGGAAGCAACACACACAGACCTCCTTAGAGAAAAGAAGGCATTTATTGAGAGCACGATTCGTACTTTTATAGAATCTTCCGCAGAGCTAAGGCAAGACAGTAGCTCATTGGATAATTGAGAAAACACCTCTGGGACAACACTTCAGAATGAGTCCCACGAACAAGGCACCAGGTGTTAATCTATGTTATTAATTCCATTCTATTTTGACCAAATTATCATCCTGGGAGAAAATCTCCCTACCGAAGCTGACACGTTATCAGCTTGGGAACGGAGCTGAGAGAACAGGAGAAGCTCCAGCCTGAGAATGATTTTCCAGGCTGTAATTTTCCTAGATCTCTAACAGTGTGTCCATAACAGATGACTATAACTTTTATGTTTTGTTTTTTTTTTTCCATGCTCTAAGTCTCCATTACAGTGGGAAGGAGACAGAGAAAGAAATTTTCCTCACTCAAAATATGTGGTACAGCTCTGTGGCCTGCAGTGTTTAATAATACTGGATGCGTGCACAGATACTTAAATCACCTGCAGTGGTGCTAAATAGCTTGATATTGTTGTGATTGTTTTTCTTTTTTTGTTTAAACAAACACTCTTTAAAATCATGGAGACATGTAATCAGCCCTAGGCAGCATTATTCTGCAAATCTTCTGTTAATGTAGGTTGGGAAATGGTCTTCTAGAAAAGATATTTGATCTCATTGCTTTAATAATATTTCATATAATCTGTGGTTCGATGCTTATGATGTTATTTAATGACTGTTATTTTTTGGATTTTTTTTTTCCTAACATATGAGATTCACTTAGGTCACAAGTTAGCTTAATTAATAGCAGGGTTAGCTATATGCTGTTTTTTGTAACACATTGCTAGTAAAATCTTATGGTCTCATGCTATCTCCTGTTACTCAGTAGTCAAGTATTTTGAAATGACATAGATTTGAAGAATACCTATGGGAAAATAGTATATTGATACAGTCACTTCTCTGAAAATCATGTCTGGGGTCCTGTTGTAGAGGAGCATAACTAGAATGTGAGCTGATATCAAAGGCAAATACTTGGAAACCCATCCATTTGTGTATGAATTGTGCCCCTTGGTGAAACATATTTCTTCCCTATATTGGCACCAAAATCTCACCTCCAATAAAGCAGAGGAATGAAAAGAGACTGGCATGCCCAAGGGGAAGAAACTGTGGGACAGTCATGAGGATGATTGGATCTTCAGGGATTGGCAGACAGGCAGGCTGCATCTGCACACACAAGACTTCTCCTGTTTGTGAGAGAAACATTTATCAAAAATATAGCAAGCTTATCCCCTCCTTTCTCATTTTAACCTCAAGGGAATAGAATATGTTCATAAAGATTAGAGGGAATGTCTCGTTTTGCCATTAGGTATCTTAGATTGTTCATTGCAGAAGCATGGAATGAATGTTTTTAATGCTCATTTAGCTTTGAAAATTGCATCACTATCTAGGCAATGAAAAATAATGGTCTCCATTCACAGTCAACAATGCACAAAGAAAAGTTAATTTCCGCAAAATGAATGTCATTTAAGTTTGCCAAATTGAACTTATACCTGTTTCTTGGATGAATACTTCCACTACTGGAAGACATGGTTGGTGATTTTATATTGCATCATCTATTTTACATTTGTGGTTGTACTCAGAAATAATTTTCAGAAGTTAAAATTACACATACCCAGAACTCTTGTAAAGCTAAGTCGTAGAGACTGCACATCAATAGAGCAAGACACTCAAATATGGGACTACTTCTACTTGGAAATGGTATTCAACAGCAAAGTTCAGAGGATTTTGAAGTGTTTATGTATATACTGGTTTTAATTTTATTTGACAAGATATTAGATGTAGTTTGCTGACTATATGTGCTGGTTCTTTAAATGTACTTAGAAAATGCATTTAAGAATTTTCTTTCAAAGATGGTAAAATTGGTTGACAAGTAAATGTGCAGGAATTTGGTAATTCTTTTTTCTTGTAGGAATTTGTTAGAATATTTTCTTCTGTTCATAGTTTTTTTTATTCTTTAAATTCTCTAACAGCATTTTTACTCATAAGCTTTTTAATACATGGTTTGACAGAATCTCTGTCTAGAGAGCTACATGCACATTTTCAATGGCTTTTTTCCCCTATAGATAAAATTTTTATTGATGCCACTAGGTGCTGTATCCAGATTTTTACCTGTCATTCAGCATCAATCTGCACTGTCAGTGGTTTTAGAAATGTTTAAAGTCTTTCCTAGCTATACTTGGTCATGAAATGAGATTGTTTAGCTTGCATTTTTTTTTTAATTTATGCTTTTATTTAGTGCTTCATGGAAATCTACCTAGACCTTTCACTAAAGAATCTTAAAGTTATGTTACCTCACAGCTTTGTTAGACAATTATCACAGGCTGTCTGACAAGCTAGAAATTGTTAAATTATCAAAATACTGTTTTGTTTCTTCTCAGGATTTGAACATCTTGGAGGCACAGAACTTTAGGTCTTAGTATTTATATTGTTGTCTTAATCTTTCATGTTGAAATAGTTTCCTCTAGTAGAAGTATATAAACGGGTAAAATGTTTTTTCATTCAGATCCATTCTATAATATATTGAAGTTTGGGCTAAAGGAGAAAATGATTCTGCAGTTGGTGGCTAGGATTTTCCCAGGAATGTAAAAAAAATGAAGTCAAGTTGCTATTCAAGTGAGGTTTCTTTGTTCTCAGTTTAATCAGTTGGACCCATGTTGAATTGATCTGTTGCAGAAAGAGCTAAAAGTGAAATAAGGCATAATATAAAAATTCCATAAACATAACCTAAACTTAGTGCATCATTATTAAAAAGCCCAAGGATTTCCTTATTAAAACATACTTGCAGATTTTATTTAAAGGCTTCCATTCCCCACTTATCCTGTGTATAATTCACAATATTTTATAACTCTGTTGAATAATAAAACTTATTTATTCCTATTAATGTGTTTAAATGAGCTGTTTCACTTTATTGATTTTATACCTTTTGTCACTTCTACTAAATTCTCATCAGCTCTATTTTTAATGTGTATAGAGCCATAGAAATTTTGATGTTGGAAAAGACCTGTAAGATCATTGAGTCCAACCATTAACATTGCCATGTTCACCACTAGGTCTCTAAGTGCCTCATCTACACATCTTTAAATAACTCCAGAGATGGGGACTCCACCACTTCCCTGGGCAGAACGTTCAGTGCTTCAGAACCATTTCATTCTTTTTTTTCCCCTGATATCTAGCCTAAGCCTCCGCTGGTGTAACTTAAGGCCGTCTCCTCTTGTCTTTTAACTTGTTACTTAAAGGAGATGATAATGACCCACCTCTGGCTACAGCAGCCGTTCAGGCAGTTGTGGAGAGTGATAAGGTTCCCCCCAAGCCTCCTTTTCTCCCAGCTGAACACCCCCAGCTCGCTCAGCCACTCCTCGTAAGCAGCGTCCTCCAGACCCTTCCCCAGCTCTACTGCCCTTCTCGGGACTCACTCCAGCCCCTCGATGTCTTTCCTGTAGTGAGGGGCCCAGAACTGGACACAGCACTCAAGGTGCAGCCCCACCAGTGCCAAGTATAGAAGGACAGTCACTTCCCTGATCCTGCTGGCCACACTGTAGCTGATACAGGCCAGGATGCCATTGGCCTTCTTGGCCACCTGGGCACACTGGCTCACATTCAGCCACTGTTGTCTAGCAGTGTCCCAAGGTCATTTTCCACCAGTTAGCTTTTCAGCTGCTCTGCTCCCAGCCTGTAGCACTGCATGGGATTGTTGTGAACCAAGTACAGGACTTTGCACTTTGTCTTATTGAATCTCATACCATTTTAGTCTGCCCATCAGTCCACATTGTCCATATTCCTCTGCAGAGCCTTCCTACTCTCCAGCTTCCAACAGTCACACCCAACTTGGTACCATTTGCAAACTGGCTGAAGGTGCACTCGATTCTCTCACCCAGATCATGCATAAGGACAGCAAATAGGGCTGGTCCCAGTGCTGAGCCCTGGGGAACTCCACTAGTGACTGGCTGCTAGCTGGATGTGACTTCCTTCACCACCACTCTCAGGGCCTGGTCACCCAGACAGTTCTTACCCCAGTGAAGAGTGCCTCTGTCTCAGCCATGAGCTGCCATCTTCTCCAGGAGAATGCCAGGGACAGTGCCAGAGGCTTTACTAAAGTCTAGATAGACAACATCCACAGCCTTTCCCTCATCCACTAAGAGGTCCTAGAATGTAACCAGATCAGTCAAGCAGAACCTGTCTTTCCTCAACCCGTTCTGGTTGAGCCTGATCCCCTTGTTGTCCAGCACACGCTGCATGAGGCACTCAAAAGGATTTGCTCAATCAAGACCTTACCTGACGTGGAGGTCAAGCTGACAGGCCTATAGTTCTCTGGGTCCTCCTTCCAACCCCTCTTGCAGATGTGACTGTTTGTGTAAGTTTTGGGGAAAAAGATTATTCTATGTCCAATTCATTTCTTTCTCCAAGCACTGGAACCAGTATGTTGTCTCAGCACATGCACTGGATGATGACTTTGAGCACCTTTTGAAAATGGCTCATGGCAATGCAAATGTCCCTTTGCAATAAACTTAATGTAACTGTAGAACACAGACTTTTAAATCATAAATATTTCATTAATAGCCACAGTTCACGTCAAGATGGGTCCAGATTATGCTGACCACATCTGTGCTTCTGAAAAAAGGGACTGTTTTGAAATATTATCAAATAACTGAGCATCCCTACACTGACCCCTAACTTTGTTCATTTTTTTCTTCAGTTTGGAAATTTTATTACGAATTTTTGCCACTAGGGTGCAGTCAGTTTAGTTTCCAATAAAGCACCATTTAGATGTTTTGGGATTAGAGACAGAAAACCCATTTAGTACATAAAAAATATTCTATAAAAGCAATAGCACAGAAAAAACAACACAGAGCAAAGACAGGAAAATAACTAAAGGGGGAAAAAAAAAAAAGCAATTTTCTTTCCAGTATCCTGCAAAATACTGTTTGTTGGATAACAATGCTATAATCGGGATATGGTGGGGAAGAAGGATCATATATAAGTTGCACATTTTCATTGCTCAGTTCTCCAGGGTATGATTTGTAGCAGGAAAGCCATCTTGACTACAGATTATAATACAAATACTATTGGAAGGCATGAAATCTTTTGTTTTTTCTGGCTATCTCTAGATCTAGCTGTGGAGATAATTACATTTACTCTTATACATATATATACATACCTATACAAATAAGTTATGGCAGTAATAGCAGAACTGGACTCAGGTGTAGAATACTTGACACTAAATAATTTTGCAGGACTGAATGTATAGATTATTTTTAAAAATAATTTGCAAACATTTTCACTAAATTTATAGCTTCTCTGGCATTATTATTCAGTCACTCTTTGTTAGGACTTTCAGGTATAGGAAATTAATTGTAGCCATTTTGTTGTATAAGTGGGTCACAAAAACTGTCGATCAATAGAAAACAAAAATTCTATCCCTGCTTCTTATTTCAAGATTTCATGTTCATGATAATTGCTTTTTAAAAAAATTCATCATGATTTTTTGTTTAATAACATTCACAAACTCTTCCTTTCTTCATAGGTGTAATTGTGTTTTCTGGAATATTGCACAATGTAGAATCAGATTTTAACTTTACAGAGCTCCTACCTAGAGGCAATATTTCCAGAAAGTAAGGGATAGTTCACTGAAGCATTATAGTTCCACTTTGGGGGACTCCTATTCTGAATAAATATTTCATAAGCATACTGCAAAGAACAGCACATGAATTTAAAGAAAGAACAATAGCAATAAACCCCAAATTTGTTTTGAAATAACTGTAAGAGAAGACAGGTTGCAGGTAGGATGTAATGCCAAAGAGAGAGCAGAGTCCCATCAGGTGCTTGTGTTAGGAATGCAAATGTCATGGAGCCAGGCACTATGGTGGCTCCTTATGACTGTATCTGTCACACCTCAGGAAAACCTGAGATGTTTTCTTAATCACAGTACTTTTCTACACATTAACTGTCCGAAGTTGTCATTTTCTACTGCATATAAAAGCAAAACTGAAGGCACGCTAAGGGCCTCTGAAAATTTGGTCTGAATCCAAATAGACTTTTTTTGAGACTTAGAAGCCTCTCTGCTGCTGGTATAATGCTGTGCTATATCTTGAATTGATTATTTTGACCATATTCTATGCTTCATTTTGGCATTGAGCTCAGTGATAATGTGCATTTTATGTCCTTATCAGTACAAGCAAGGGTTAATCCAGTATTCCTGTATGCAGTTTAAGCTCACTGTGCATCAAAGTTCAGATGATTTTTTAAAACCCTTAGAAGGCAACACAAGCAACCCTGATTAGGCATCTCTATCTTTCTCTGTCAACTGCACTCAATATGAATGAAAATGTAAGACACCTGAATTCTGACAAGGGAAGCAGTAATGATGTAACATCTGACTTAGCTGACTAGTTGACTGTTTCCATTTCTTTCTTAGATGTTTGGATCTTTTTTGATTTCTCCTCCCACAGCTTTGATAAATAAGAAAAGCCTCTCATTTGGGGGGAGTGGGAGGGAAGAAGCAGGGGATGCTGGAGATGGGATGACCAGAATTAGATAACAAGAGCTGAACACAAGGTCCACATTCCATAGTGATTCATGTGATTGAGTTATAACAGCTCATAATAACCAAGCTCTGTCATTCTTTATAGGCCAGATTTTCTAGTTAGATCTTTTTAAAAGCATCTCCTCATTGTGCGGTTGTTTTATTGAAATGACCATAATAACACTGAGATATTTCTCCCAAGTTATTAAAGTTAATTTAGAATTCAACAATGTGAGCAAGTACATCAAACTCAGTCTAATTAGTATTACTTACTACTTAGATTGGATAGTGTCTATATGTCCCACTGAGGTACTGGGTTTTGTTCTGCCATGCATGATGTAAACAATCTAAATAAAGCATGTGTGCATTATCCTGACAATTATATTTCACAGTGCCCCAGGACAACATTTTACAATCCCTTAAGCAAATCTTAATCCAGTTTATGTCCTCCATGGAGAATATTGAAGATGAGTTAGACATGCCTCCAGAATACAAAGACCTAGTTATGAACTCCTGTGAGGCAGGTTAAAATCATGGCTTCAACATGAAATTGAGACACAGGAGATCTTTGTTTCTACAGTTCTGTTTCATACTTTCTGTGTGACTCTGCTCAAGCCTGTCTAGAAGGCATTTAGTGTTCCAGCATATGCTTATTAGCTGCTGGGTTCGGGGAGAAGCAAGAGTAGGCTGCTCTGTGAGAGAAAACAGGCAACAGCAGGGTGTACACACTGGCCTCACTGGCAAAGGCAAGGTCCCACAGCATCCAAACAAGAAGTGCAGAGAAGGTCTGTGATGGTAGCCAGACACAGCTAATATTCCACATCAGCAGACAAGTCCGTAATGATGAGGCAGATCTGACATCAAGCCAAGAAGTCAAATCAAAGCATCAGGGTCAGGATCTGGTCCAGTGGTCCTCAGGAAAGCCCATAGTGATAAAGCAGGTCGAAGATCGTTAAATCTCGACATGGAATCTGTAGGTCAGGGTTCAGAAAATCAAAATTCATAGCCATACACAGACACAGCAGATTCAGTTTATGTGCAGCTCCTGAGTGAAGGGGCTGTGGGCCCCCACTTCTCACAGCCTTTTTCACTGTAATTTGATCTAAGCTACAAAGTTGCAGAAATTCACAGCTGATTTTGAGTACCTGCACCTTAAGCTGTAGAGGTGTGTGTGTGTGTGTGTGACGGGGATGCACTGGTACTGACAGCTTGGACATCATGTTGAATGCAAAACTCAGAATGGTAGATATCCACTAGAGAATTAGTCTGATGCTGACCAGGAAATGCTAAGCTTGTGACTAAATTCAGTGTCCTAAACTACCAGAATTTAGTAAAGCACTAATTTGAGATATCTCACAGTTATCTGGGATTAATTAAACAAACCTGCCTTCCTTCTGAACCATTGATTTATGTATTATGCCAGTTGTCAAATGAACATTCAAATACAGGGTTGGTCTTCCTTTCCTTCTGGGTAAGTTTTGATGGTAATAGCCTTGAATCCTAATGGACATTCGCATCTAAGGTATGAAAGGTATGCCTTCAGTTGGGGGCCCCATGTTCAGAGAGGGACCTAATTGCACGCAGATCTTTCTACTTCAAATACTCAAAATATAAATTCAGTATTCTAACAAGCGATGTTAGATCAGTAAGTTCTTTCTCTGACTTGGCCAGATTTTAAAATAGAAAACAACTGAAGATGCATATAAAGAGGGGTCTAATTTGGTTAGTAAACATACCTAAAGGCTTGAGCTTTTTGAGGATCTTATCTGTTTAATTTCTCAACCTTAATGGAGCTGAAGTGTAAAGAAAGCACTCTCTTCTGCTTCTGGAAAAGAAAATGGAGAAACTTACAGATTCCTGGTAGATTGCTATAAAAAACAGGAGGCAACTGCAAACATTTCCTCCNTATGGTTATGAAAAAGCTGTTCAACAGTAAGATATAGTAGAGATCTGGTTTTAGTTTGCTACAAAAAGCTGTGATTAAAAACATATATTGATTCCCATTATTTATTTTTTTCCCCTTTGTGTGTGGCTTTTCTACATGACATTTTCTATCTCCATGCCTGTGAATTTACTTCTTACATCATCTTTCAATATCCTGGCTAACTTAGTTCACATCTTTATAGATTTCTGAATGATAGGTTTAGTTATCATTTCCCTAGAGGTAAAACAATACCCATCTCTTCTTTGTTTCAATTTACTGCTTCTGTGAAGCAATCATTCTACTCTGCTCTACATCACCCCAAGCAATGTAATGTTTGTGGAATATTTTTATCAACTCCCTGATAATGATTTTCATATCTTTTTGCCTCCTTACTGATCTCATGTCCTCTGTCAAGTCCTCCCCATCTTTCTTTAATGGTTTTTATTGGATATCTAACCATGAATAAGCTTGTTAAATAAACATGTAAATGATCTCTGTCTCAGCTTTTCTTCTTTCTCCCTTCTCTGCTTCATCATTTCCACCTTCTGAGCTCACTACCTTAACATTGCCCTCAGTCTCACTCTCTTTGCTCTTGTTATCAGCTAGAATCATCAATGCAGACACTTTATCAAGTCACCTCAATGACTGAAAAATGCTTGATTTCTGCACCTTACCTGCCCAGTCAATCTAAAATGATGTTGTAGGTGACCTTGCCCCCTCAGTATTGCCCATGGTTTTCAACTTTATGTCTGTAAATTAAAACTCATGCACTTACATCCTAGTTCCTTCTATCTACTGCATCAGTCTCCATCTTCTGTCTTGCTTTATGCCATGTCTTTCTTTTCCTTAAGAGGTATTTTATGACAAGGCAGAAGAGGTTGCCTGAGACCATAGTTTTAGTAGCTATTATTATTTAGCACTACTAAGAGGAATGGAAACAGTGCTCCTTCAGAAACAGAATACCTTTGGTATGGCTCTGGCTCTATTTGGCTGCTCATATCTTCATCTTCTTCAAAATAATGCCCAGAAGGTGGAGTTGTCTTCTAATTAATGCAGTACAGCTTCCTACCATATGTTTAAAGCATTTTTTCTAAATTATCACATATTCCAGGAAGCATTCACTTTATTATGAGAATACATTTTCTTCTATCTGCTCATTAAAAAACTGTTTACATTTTCATTAGTTCAACTGGATTTTCTTCAAACTTGTTATTCAGATTAGCAGATTGATTTTGTTCTTTACATTGCACTTTTCCTAGCTTCAAATAGCCATATTAAACTTACAGTGTGCATTGCTAATTAGCAAATAATAAAAAATTATTAAAAATTACAAAAATGCTGAGCTTCCACTCCCCCCAGGGAACATGCAGAAATAGTACCTGGAACATATACAAATTCTATGATGCCACAGCTGTTTCCATGCACTAGCTTTCTTAGAGAATAAATTCTAATATTTTCCATAATTATTTTAAACAAAATTTGTTGCCTATAACAAAAATTTTTACTGGTCTAATTATTTTTGAACTTTTAATTTTTAGATTTTATTTCCATACCTGGAACAAAGTTATCACAATGAATATGCAATCAGAAATTTCTTGTGAGACTGCTTATGCATGTGTGATATTTCATGAGTCTATGAAATTTGTATATTCTTGAGTTTTTCCTCAAATACAGAATTTGGTACTGAGCAACAAAAGTACACACAACCAAAAGAAAGCACTTGCCTGCTGCCTATGATATTTTTGAAATTATGTAAGTAGCAGAAAAAATCTGAGTTCTTAATAAATGCATCCTGATCACTGCCTGAAATCATGCTGGTTTCTAAGTTGTCCTATATATCATACTCATCACATGGTAATGGGTAACTCATTTCCCCACTGCATTGTCTATAGAAAACAGAAGGGAAATATTCAGAGATCATTGTTCAGGTAGCTTCTTGATTAACCAAAGCATTATTCTTAACCTTCAAACAGTGAGGCTATTTAAGGCAGAATTTGCTTGACATCAAAGGAAGGATTCATGCAAAGTTCATCCTTGATAAGTGAAAATATCTATGAAGTATCTACTTCTGCTTTTGCCTATACTGGTACTGTGTTTTGCTACCTAAAGCTTGAATAGTGAGGTGGTAGCTGCTGTGGGCTGATGAGCTTCAGGAAAGCAAGTGCACAGCAGGCTTCTAGGGACATCCCTTTCTTGTCTGCCCATGGAGCAGTAGGTTCACATTTCAGAATTTATCGCTTCTGTGTGGATGGCCATGAGAAAATAGTAGATCTGTTAAGTTACATTTCCTTAGGAGCCTTTTTCTGAACATGGCTTGATGTTGGTTCACGGTGAGCAGATTTCATGAATATTACTTCCAGAAGGAAAGTTGCCCTGTTGTTTTTCTCATGTTGATGTAAGAGGATGCCACTTCACCACAGTCCTTCTGTTTTACATAAGCTTGTAGGTGGTAAGAAGTGAGTTTATCTTTGGACTGAGAGAAGGATTCTAATCAAGCCTGATCATATGCAGAGTTCTGTAGCAAATCTGGAGATCCACAAATCAGTCTCCTTTAAATGAGGGTTTCACTATTTGTGTTTGTTGCAAATTGTCTTTAAAATGATGGGATTTAAGTGGATAGAGAAAGTCTGTTGTAAGTATCTTCTTTGATCTTC
>VZTT01053248.1:18582-30758 GCA_013400855.1 Buphagus erythrorhynchus
AAAAAAGAAAATGGAGTGGCAATAATAGTGTCCATGAGGTTCATTCAGTAGAAAGAAATTTGTAACAATCCTACAAGGTAATAAAAAACTTATTCCATTTATTTTTTTTTTCTTTCCACCAATTGTTCATCAGTTAAATATGTGGGTTTCTTGTCAGGATAGCAATTGGCATTTCATTTATGTGACAGGGCTGTAGTCATATCATTCCCTTAGAACTGGGGGAAATGGGCTTTGGAATGCATTTTGTGTGATTAGATACAGCAGGAGTGCAAAGTAAACATGAAATTTTGAATTTGAATTGAGTAATGTTGGCGATCCAAAGCTTTCTTATTGCAAAGATGATCCTGAACCTCTTGATGGGGTGGGGAAAATTAATACTGTAGTATGTATCCTACTCTCTCTTCCATAAATACCTGCTGGGTTACCTTTCAGATTGCAGTTTTCTCATCTCAATATTCTGGACTAGACTTGAATTTATAACCTATGGTTCCTGGTGGTTCATTTCTGAGGGCAAAAGGAGGAGAGAATGGGAAATGGAAGCAAGTGGCCTCTGTCTTTTTTTGAATGGGCTGAGAACTTAAAACAGCACAAAAGTGTGTATGTGTCAATTTCCTTTTTGTGTTTAAAAGACAGGAAGGTACCAATTTGGTCCACTTTTAACTTTATTTTTAGGGGAAAATGAAAGCAAGAAGTCTCAGCAGGAACCTCCCCATGTGGATACAGAAAGGTTATGCAGGGGCATATAGAGAGATCTGTCTTGGGCAAATCTGAGCTTTGATTCAAGTTTTAGATGTGCCTAATTGTGAACTGGTTTTACCTTTTCCTGAGGAAAAAAATGAAGCAAAGATTGCCCATGAAAGGATTTTCTTCATTTCCTCTTTTATTTCTCACTTTGGCTTCACTATAAATGATGTAGTTGAGTGCACCCATTATGGAGAAAGGACCAAATATTACATTCTGATAATAAATGTGCAGTCGAGTCTGTGATGGAAATCCTTGCTGATATAAAGGAAGATTTCTCAGTATGGCTTTGTAGAGGGGGAAAAAAATGCTTTTGCACTTTCTGGAGACTCAGACAGAAGGGAATAAATTGTGCTGGTTATTTAAGTCCAGATTTTTGTCAGGAGAAAAATCAGTCTGAGACAGTAAAGATTAAGGCAGAGAGAAGCTCAGGTTTCCAGCAGGCTCTGTGCTTTCACAGCATGGAAGTTGGATTTGGTCTTTCCCAGCTGAAGAAATAAGCTAGTCTGTTTTATTTGTATTTTAATGCAGCATAAGATTAGATGAGATTCCATGTGTGTACAGGCTTTCTTTTTATGGATGATTCTTTAATATTTCCCTTCAATTATTACTTCAGCAGATCAGTATTGCAAAAGCTGCTGGTCAGAGACTCCTGAAAGCATCTGGCACAGAGGTAATTTCAGAGAGACAGGGAGTGATGTTCAGCCTTGGGTGGAATTGTGCTTGTGGATGTGCACATAAAGAGCCTGGGAAGGAGCAGAGCTGCTGTCAGCTCCACAACCTAGATAGCAATATTAACAAGTAATTAAAACTCCATTCCCTCCTCCATCTTCCCCTGCACTGTTCCTCACCTACCTTTAAAAATAACCTAAAAACTGGTTATGAATATTAACCTTTCTGCTGCTACAGAGAAACACAACATGTGGTGGTGGATTAATAATTAAAATCAGGAAACTAAGAGCACAAGCACTCAAGGGAGTCAGCAGCAATAACATTATTGAAACAGCCAATTTAAGAGTCAGAATTTCTCAAATAATTTAAATGTTAACTTTTAAGATGACCTATAAAAGATCAAACAACATATAAATCATCAGCAACTACATCAACTTTTTTGCATAATTGGAAGTTTATAATTGTCCTGTTTCTCTGCCTCTCTGTGTTAGGAGAAACAGCAAAGCCTCAGAAGCTCAGAGACCTTTTTAGAGAGGGTATACACAAACAAATGAGATTTGAGCACTTCAAGTAATAAAAACACTGCAGCCAGAGGAGAAGAGGTGAGGAAAAAAAAGATAAATGATTAGATGCTGAGCTCTGTACAGCCAACATTAGGATTTTGCCTATAATCAGGGCCTATCCTAGCACAAAGATGATCTGAATATCTCTGTATTATGATATAGCCACAGGTATGCTTGAATGAAAACCAAACCTGTGCTGCAGGTTTTGTAAGGACTCCTGGGAATTGCTAGCCTTCTTTTAAAACCGTGGCTTGTTTATTTTTAACCCAGGCAATTTTTTTTTTTTCTTTTTGTCACATTTATTACTTTACTCTAATTTTCTTTCTGCCTCTTAATTGTTGAGGAGAATATCTTAGTCTGATCTGCTGGCATTCTCCCACAATAAATTGTTCTCAAAGCCCTTCCTGGCTTTGCCCTTGGATCAGGCACCTAAAGCCCTTTAGACCTGGGGAGAAATCTCCTGTGAGACATATATGTGTCACAGTGGGTTCTAAACAAAGCAAATTAGTCCATACCAAAAGTTGGTTTAACCTTCCTGCATGGTCCTGTTTTGTACAAAGTAAATGTGAAAATCTGAGCCAAGATTTTCCTCTCTTCTAGCTCTGAGTCTGCATCCATGACATTTCCTGGTAACAGCTCATAGAGTTGTTGTTTGGTTTCTATTTTTTCCTCTTTTCTTTCCTTTTTTTTTTAATTTAGGAATGGAGGTCATTGTCAAAATAACTTTTTTTTCCCCTCTTTAGTTTTCCAGCTGCTGCCTCTTTGAATACCTATTTGCACTGAAGGGCCTCTAGATGTGCTTCAGAGGAAGCCTGCCAAAATTTCAGAACCCTGCTGTTTTTCAGTGAGAACAGACCACCCTCTCAGATACTGATGTCAGAAAAAGAGTTTTTGTCATTAATAGTGACTAACAATGGGAAAAGCATTAAATCTCAGAGATCTAAAATGAAATATATGAGGAGTAAAAAGCTTTCATGCAGTGAAATTTATTCCATGGATGTTAAACATACCTTCTACATTATTCTTCTGAATTATTGTATCCTTCTGGTTGCATAAAGAAACAAGAAGCCAGGGGAGCTAGGGTTTCACACCAAAGATCTGAAATCTTTAAGAATGTTTAAAAAAAATGTGGTAATGTTTGCTTCTACTATAAGTGCTAAATATTGCTCATTTTTCAGTGGAATGTTAATCTCTTCTGTCTTTTCCCCTGTCCAAATAGTCTTGCTGTTGTCACACTGATTGAAAGTAACTTACCTTTTCCTTACCTGAGGTAAGTTCCTGTTGTCTGAGAAATGAGGGGCAGCACTGTGCAGCATTTTGTCTGGAGTCTTTCTAATTGGGTCTCTGCCTGTGTCCTACAGGTCCTTTTGATTTTCAGATTGCTAGGAGGCAGACTTGATTTAAATCATAACACTGGAAGTAAAATATGTATGTATGTGGGGAAAGTAGTTTTTTAAGTAGTTTGAGTTATGTAAGAATTTATAAATTGAAAGTCTGCCTTTCTTTTTCCCTCTTCATCATTTGTGTGCTTAGTCTGCTGTTAAAAGTATTAAGGGTCCAATTTCTAGTCTTTATAATTTGAAACATGTTGTCTTTCCCACAGCCACACCATGTTTGTTAATTCTACATGCTCCAGTAGCATCCAGAAGCCAATATTTTGATGTAAACCTTGTAATTCCCTTTGCTGTATAGTGAATCAAGAAAACACATTTTTCCCACTCCCCTAAGTCCCTGTTCTTCCCTATCTTTTGGAGGTAACTTGGAATATTAACTATTCAGCTATGTACATATATAATCTTTCATCCACTCTTCTTCTCCTTGCCCAACCATCATTAACTGTTTGACCTCTATGGCTACAAGAGCAAAGATCAGGTTTGAGGAAAGGCTTAAATGAATAAAACAGTACTATGTGAGAAAGAGATGGAAATGTGGATTTTTGAAACTTGATTAATGGTAATTTAAGGGAGTCTTGAATACTGTTCACTACCTCTGTGCTACTTCTAGGTGCCTCTGATTGCCCTGCCTTCATCTCTCTGCTCTACCTTCTTTTTCTGCACTGTAGATTTTCTTCTCCCCCTGTTAGTCTGTTATATCCTCCTTGGTGTACAGTGTGTTTTTCCTTCCTTTTCCAGGAGTAGGCCTATTTCTTCCCCTTGAGCACTCTCATTTCCCTCTCCATTGCTCCCCCCCTTGCCTGAGATTTTCAATCATCACTTCGTGGCAGTGGTCTCTGAACCTCCCTGTGCTCACATTGCTGTACCTGCCGCAGAAAGAAAAACACATTACCTGATGCATTTCAGAAATGATTTTACAGTACGTCAAGATAAAAGGGCTTGGGGATATAAACAAGGTCAGAAATATTTTGAGATCAGGTAGATGTAATTAGAACACAGGCTGTTGATTAGATTGCTTTATTTTGCAACAATGCTCTCAGCATTCTTCCGGAAATTGGTTACGGGATTTCTTGTGGTGATTAGATATTTCTACCATGTTTAAGTCTCCTTTAATTACACAAATAAATACTGGTTGTTTACTTTTTCAGTTTACTGTTTTTCTCTTGGTGTGCAGACAGTATCTAGGCCTGCTGCTCAGCAGCCACACTGAACATGACCAGATTCCTCATGGCATCTGCTGGGAGAGGAGACGAGAGCTCAGTGCTCTTCCTCCATGAGAGCATCACTCACTACCTGCTCCCCAATTCATCCCTCTCCCTCATCAAAGCTCTGTCTCTCTCTGTCCAAAACCCCACACTCCAAAGTACATGTGACCATGTCCAGCTCAGGCTAGACAGAAATGCTCTTCTTGAGCAAAACCACAAAAATCAAAATAACACCTCAATGCCTGAATTGTTGTGTGTAAGTCCAGGGTCCTGTTGCAATGTGATGCACTGAGCAGGATCAGAACTCAGCCTAGATGTCTGGGATATCCTTCCAGAGCAGTGTGGTGGGGTGTAGGGATGGCCCAGGGGTGGTGATGGCAGTGTTGAGGAGCACATTTGGTGTTGAGGAACACATTCAGTGCAGGGAGCTCAGGGTGCAGCTGCAGATGGAGCTGCAGGTTCACCTCTGGGTGGGAGCCTGGGACAAGAGGCTGTGAATGGCACCCTGTGCACAGCAAAGGGCACAGGGAGCTGTGGCACAGCCAGGTGAGGGACACTGAGACACAGGGCAGCAGCTGATGGCTCCATGGCTCAGGAGGAACAGCCAGACTGGTGTGCTTGGACTGTGAGGGGGTAAAAGCACAGGGGCTCCTTTGCTCAGGGTCCCTCCTTGGAGGCACCAGCTCAGGCTGGCTCTGTGTTACTGTGCCAGGGATAAATGGCTCTGTGGAACGAGATGTCTGAGACTCTGCTATGGAAATCCTGGGACTGAGGTGAGGAAAGCTGGTGTGACTGTGAGTGAGTGTGCAGGGAGCCCAGCAGGGACCTGACAGCCACTGGAGCCACCCCTGTGAGTCCCAGCAGTGACAGTCTGTGACATTGGGAGTGTGGCTGCCAGAGAGTCTTGTAAATGGTCACACTGGGAAGTTTCCTCAACAGCAGGACCTGAGTTAAAAAGGCTGTTCCTGCACTATGCAGAACTGGCCCCAGCTCTTCCATCTCTGGCAATGCTCACATCCAGTCTCCTGTGGAAATGCACCCACATCCCTTTATTTTTATATATATGTATATATACATATAAATGTGGTGCTAAGCTTGTAAAAACAGGTAAATAACTGACATAGGAAACATCTCAGCATTCTTCCATCCCTTGGTTTGTAAGGCTGCAGTCTCACAAAGGTTCCCTGTTTCCTTGGCAGTGCTCCTTAGCTCCCTGCCAGGTTCTGTGCCATCCCTGCTGTGTGTGCCACCCCTGGCTCCCAGGGGAGGGCCAGCAGAGCTGTCACACCCTGCCTTTGCTCAGAACAGGGCATGTGGCAGCAGGGGATGGCCAGGGTAGGCAATCCCACACATCAGGTTTTCTACTGTGGACACATCAAGGTCAAGCTGATGAGATGTAAATCCTCCTCCTAGGCTTCTGCATGGAGCTCATTGTCCTTCAGCATGACAGAGGAAATTTATGGGATCTCAGGAGACTCAATGCACCAAACCAGGTCTGATAATCATTCAGGAAAACAAATTCGTTTTTTTAATTATCCTCCCACATTTGGAGCCTCTTGAATCAGCTTCTCACACCTATCTGGCCAGATTATTCACACTTTGCATGGGCTTCTACTCTTGTACAGTTTCTATAGCATCTAATGCACCCACAGGCTCAGCAGATAACAATTCTATGGCTTTATTGATATATTATATAACATATCATAACTATCCTCCCATAATTATTACTTCCCAATTGCAGATAACTATTTTTGTCTTCTTCCTAGCTCCACTCTGATGTGTCAAATAGAGTGTGCTTGAAAATTTGCAAGTACATGTTATCTTGCAGGCAGGCACCACAATTTCCAACATTAACGTTCCTCTAACATTAAGGAATTGATGACTTAGTATGTGATTCTGCATTATTGAGGCTTAGAAACTATTCTGCATTTATCTGCCAGGCTAAATTCTATAAAGTTAACTTTAAAATGTGTTGTTAACAGACTTTTTTCCTGCAACAGAAGTCTATTAAACTTTGGGCAATCTCTCTGTGTGCCATCCAGAACTCCAATTAAAGGTATGGGACACAGAAAAAAAGCAGTAGCTGTGTGTGTACATATCCAGAAAGCAATATTGTCCTCTTGGGGCATTGTTGTAGGGGATGGAGAGTGTGACAGGTGAAGGTTTTTGTGTCTCTTTCCCCTGTAGATTGCTTTTCAGAACTTAATTCTAATGTTTACACTGGATTCAACTTCTGATGATACAAGAAACTTTTCCTGAAAATAGGTCAATATGGTGAGGAATTAAAGCAAAAATATTGAGAAGGAAATAGAAAAATGAATTGTGTGATATTAAGAAGATAGTGTTGATGAGAAGTCCAGAGCAAGAGATGATAGTAGAAAGATAAGGAGTGTATTTGAATATGAAAATTTGAAACATATGAAGACCTATAGAACAAAATAGAGGAGATCTGAATAGTAAAATCAAAATTTTGATTAGTTATTTCAAGACATGAATACAGAACATGGTCCTCATAAGGACAGCTGTATTACTTTTTCTATTAGAGAGTGAATGCTCAGTCCTGCTTCTTCACTTTTTTTTTTTTTTTTTTTTTTTTTAATTGAAGGTTTTCTTGGCATATTGCATTCTATTCAACCAAACCACTGTTGCCTTGGTCATGTATAACTCCAGAAACATCATCAAAACATTCTGTGGCTCATAACCTTGTCTCTTAATTGTAGAGTTGCCTCTCAGGAAGAATGGTCTTAAATTCCTGGAGTGAATGCTCATATGGTCAAATGGGCTTTGTGAACCAAAGGAAATAATGTGAGGCTTGTGTCTCCAGTTTAATGTGTCTCCCCCTCTCTCCTAGTTCACCCTGGTTTGGAAAAAAACCAATTATAATCTGATCCTGTTAAAACTTTAAAAAATTAACATAAAAAAGGAGAAGCATTTTTCCACAGGAGATGCCAAGACATATTTGATAACACCGCCTTAATGTAAGTGTGACAAACCAGTTTTTAGCATAACCTTGTATATTATCTCTTAGCATAATACCTAGCAACTCTTTGGCAGCATAATCCATAATGGCAAAATAGTACCTAAAAATGTAGTACTCAGAAGAGATGAATACAGGGCACAGATTTCCCTCTGAGGACCAAACTGTGTCATGAGAGGAAGGACATTGAGATGCTTTCTATCCATCCATAAAAGTCAGGATGCCTTATCTTTGCACTTTTGAAACTAAGTACTTTTCTCTTAATTAGATAAGTAATGTTTTGCCTAGGCCAAAGTCACAGAATACAGAATTTCAGGGTCTCTGGGGTTAGTTAGTTTTTACTACCCCATCCATGCTTGGGTTAAAAGCACGGAGAGATGTGTGCATTCTCTTGCAGGGAGGTGACAGAGGCTGAGCAGGTACCACCAGCCCTTCAAGCTTCTCCTCCCTGCAGTGTCTGGTCACAGCCCCACAGAGTTTATCCAGGGACAGAGGTTCAGTGGGGTGAATGATTGTGGAGGATGGCTTGCAGCACGAGAGCAGTTCCCACAGGACAGGTTATTTACACATCCCATTTGCATGAGACAGAGACTGCCTCCCCTTCTGAGAGGTGGCTGCACTTCCTGAGCAGGACTTTTGAGGCTCAAGAAGCTCCAGAGTATCGTTCACCATTATTAAACAGTAATGACAGTGTTCTCTGGTTCCACATCATTTTCAGTCCAGCAGTGTTGAAATCCACAACGTGTCCCTGAGACAGAGAATTGGTGTTCTTATTTTAGCCATGCAGATGATGAAGCAGAATGGGGCAATGAATATGTTGCAAGGACAAACACAGTAGGACTGTGGCAATGGCAGAAACATTACTGGAATTTTTCTGTTGCAATCCAAAGATGTCATTTCCAGCAGACCAAGGACTGGACCCTAGGCTGAGGGTGAATCTGGGGGGAAAGATGTACAATGATTTCACTGATTCCTTCTCCCTTGCCACAGGCTTAATGTTATTTAATGATTGTTTTACAGCAGTGCCCCTGGGCTCTGCTCTGCTAGGCTCCTTGCACACAATTAAAAACAGAGATAATCCTTACCCCAAACCATAGGTTATAGACTGTTATAACTTTAAAGGAACCAAGATTTCCCTAGAGAGGAAAAAACCCCCAAACCCTAATCTGACTGACTGTATTTCAGCCAGAACACTGGGGAATTTCCCATTGCTCTCTCAGAAAAATGAGATACAACGTACTGTGTTTATCATTTACATAAGTTACATAACAAATTAAAATTAAATATACTAAAGATTTTGTCATTATTTTCTTTGGTTCATTCAAGTCTTCTCTGCAATGCAAACTATAAAGAAAAGAAAAGATGTGATTGATGTGGTTTTTATTTTACTTTTTTAAACTTTTTGTGGTTTTACATCTGAGGCAAATGTGCTAAACAGTAAATCCCAACCTGACAGATTTCATCAGGTCTGTGTATAACAAGTACTCTCTTTCAATCTTAAAATGTCACCACTGTATAAACCTTTTCAATGTTCCCTCCTGTTCCCAGAGCCCCTTATAAACCCATTATGATTTTAAAAAGATTTTATTTCTCACAGCTCCTGCATAGAGAAGGTAAATCCAATTGCATAGTTTCCAGGATGTTGTGACCTGAGGTAATTTCCAGGGTGCTTGAATTGAAACTTTTATGAAGGATATGCACAAATTTGGCCCCTAACAAGAAAAAATGTGATAGCATACATTGCTTAAGTTGCTAAAGATAAAAAAATGCCCATAAATATGGTTGTGTCTCTTTAAGTATTTGGAGTACACTAAAGAAAGTAAATAACACTACGATTTTCACTGCAGCAGCCGACAGCTGGCTGGCTTTAAATCTTAGTGGAAACAACATTCTGGATGCTCAGAGCCTCCACTGTTCCATTTCAGCTAAAGGCAGGATTACTTCAGCTGTATTATATCCTCCATCTCATTTTCAGCTCTATTGCACCAATTATGCAGCCTGGAGGCTTATAGAGGCTTATATTGAGTTTCAGATAGATATAAGAAAGTCGCCTATATTCTCTGTGATAAAAATAGTCATTAATTACTGAGATTTGTAAACCGCTTAGCATCCTTCTTAATGTGGAACATCAGGCACTTTACTGAATTCTATGGCTAATCACCAAAAAAAAAAAGTGTGGGGAAAAAATACTTCTAGAAGAATGTGATCTTTCTTAGCTGGAATTGAAGGCTGGAGCTAGAGGGATGAACAGAAAGGGCTCAGCCACTTCAGAATGAATTTGGTTTTCAAGGGCTTCGTTGTNAGCCCTTTTAGACTTCCTCAAAAGGACAGGAACAACAACAAACACTTGCTAAATTTCTACCCATGTGAATTATGCACCAACCAACCACTATAATGACAAAATGGCTAATTATCATTCATCTCTTGGTGGGCTTTCATAAGGCGAAAGACAACCAATCAATAATAATTTTAAAAATCCATTCAGATCAGTTTTTAAATGTCTGAACTCCATATTCCAAGTTAGACAGAATAAATTGTTACTAAGGGAGTAACTTCAGCTTTCAGTTGTTGTTTGTTGTGGTGGTCGGGTTGTTGTTGTTTTTTCTTTTTAAGAGCAAGAAATTCAGTCTATTAAAGGAAAACTCATTTAAGCTGGGTGGGTTTTAAACATTTATTTACCGCCTAATTTTTCTTAATTTGAAAATTCTCCATTTGCAGCTTTTTCTTGATTCTCCTGAGATGGATGATTTAATTACAGAAGCAAATGAGTTTAAGTCTTTTATGGCTTCCATTACCACAGGAGAGAAATGCCTCTCTGTGCATAACTTATCCACATAAACTTGCTCCTCTAGTTGGGAAACAGCAAGTGGAATCAAGATAAAAAGATAATCCTAAAACCTGCATCTGTCTTGCAGCTGAAAAGGCATTATCAGAAGGTGAGTTTTTACAATAGAATCAGTTAGTGTGGATACTCTGGCAGTCTACTGGACTGACTAAAAGTAGAACCAGACTCTAAAGCAAAGCAACAGTGAAGACTGAGATGTTTGGATGTATTAACTGAATCACAGCAGAGGTTCAATCCATTCCACAGCTGCATCAGGCTCCAGCCATGGAGAATCATTAGCAGATCAGCATCCATTGCTCACTGCCAGGTCCTTCAGGAGCAAAATGAAAACAAAATGCAAAACTTACCTGAGATATAAACTCTGGACAGCTGAATTTATTCTATTCTTCTATTACCTCTGTGTAATTAAATATTATGAGTGAACTACCATTTTAGACTGTACTAATCTCTATGTGTTACAACACTCCATAAGAGCCAAATTGTGAAACTGTGAACTTAATTATGTTTAGGACTTCAGACAGATAATCATACCTCATAGATTCCAAAATAATGTTCTGTCATTGACAGAAGACAGCCTATTTATTTTTTCACATTTGACTAATTTTAGGAAAATTTTGAAACATGTAATCTCAGCCTGCTTTTTTAATATTTTCTTCTTAACTTCCTCTTCTTGATAATAATGACAAGACCAAATAGGGCCTTAATCATTTACATCTGTGTTTGTCCATGTCCCTTTAGATTTGTACCTCTGATGTGGTATGGGAATGTTGGTGATGGAGTATCCAAGCACTGCATGTGGCTCTTGAACTTCTGTGAGCAGATAGAGGTAGATGAATTCATCCTGGCAGTTTTGAAGTGTCATAAACAGCAGGGATCTGAAAAGAGAAAAGGCTTTTCAAATTATTTACCATTAATTATTTTTAGTGAAGAGTACACTTAGCATTTTAAAGATGCGAAGAAAATCTATCGCTGACTCGGAAAGGTATCTGCATGATTTGAAATTTTTTATTTTCTCCCAGTATGTATTCCCGTCTTTTAAATTTCACCCAGTGTTTTTCCTGACCTTCATATCTTTTGCAAACAGGCAATTACTATTCATGGCATTTTCCATTAGATTTGTTTGCTGTTATGTATTGGTTCTAAAACTACAGGTCTCATCCAGTTTTAATTTTTTTCCTTGTCGCTGATACTATTACAGATTATGCCATGGCTGTGCACCAGAAGTATTTGCAATGCTGTGGAAAGGAGAAATAGGTATCTTAAAAATTCACATCCTTATTTAATGCTTTCATAATATTTCTCTATTTAGGAAATGGGACAACCTGCAATGCAGATTTCATAGCTTTTAAACACCAATTTACTCTTACTACTTTTTTCCCCAATTTGCTGCAACAAGATAATTGTACTGACTGCGCAATGGTGAGTGAAAAAAGATTAGAGTATGTGGCATTCCAGTGTTTTTGACAGCCTGATGTATTGCAGCTTGAAACATACAAGTCTTTTCAGTGTTATTCCCTTGTGCTCATTAAAACTGAGAGCAAGCTTTAGGAATCTGACACTACTTTTCTCTCTGTTTTTAAGGTAGAGCAGAAATAAGCCTTTTGCACTGGTCTCATTCACATGTTCATACTTGTGACCGAGGGGCTAATTTCCTCTTTCAGTTTCATTCTCATTTTCAGTCTGAGCTGAAGGGAAATGAGGATGGAGATGGCCGAGTGGCACCTCCAGTATCTGTGAAATCAGATGACAGCATTCTGTGCTGACTACAAGTGAGGGCAA
>VZTT01053250.1:0-11736 GCA_013400855.1 Buphagus erythrorhynchus
ACAACAACAAAAAAAAATACTTTCAAACATATGCATTTCCTCTAGTTAGAAAAAAATAATTTCTAATCCTAACCTTATCACTCCAGGAATTTAGATATTTCAAAAACTTTAATAAAGTGGCTGAGTATGAAAACACAAAGCAAAATCATCAAGAACTTGTTACAAATCTTGTCAGATTTACACAGGCAAAATCAGACCCTAAAATTTTTGCTGGGTTCAAAGCAAAGAAATTGGAAATTAAGGGAGGTTGTGGCTCATTAATTATTGCAGTGCTACCCTAAATTATACTGAACAGCTCTCTGGGAGTCTCGATTTTTCTATGGAGAGATCTGGTATTTCAGATAGGATGATTCACATTCACATCAGTGATAAGCATTTGCACAGGTAGCAGTGGGCTTCCCACAGTACACTCAGGGCAAACAGAGTCCATAAATGGCTTCCTTATCTTAGTGGTTTGTGCAAATTTCCAAATATGTGACCCTGGAGCAAATGCACCCAAGGAGTCTTCCATTTTCAGTGAAAGAGGGTGTGCTGAAACTTATTTTGTTCTTATTGTAGATTGCCCTTTCTATTTATCAGACAATTTACTATTTAAAATTATTATTTAAATATGTACCATTTAGCTGGCTCAGGAGACTATCTCCCAACATTTTAGTGAGAGGATTAGAAATACATTCAAACAGGTGTGGTGCATGCAGAGGAAATTTGAAATCGTGATGAACAAACTACAACTAAAATTTAATTTTGCCAATAGACTACGTTAAATTTTCAGGCTTTAGTGATGATTGATATGACACTGAAGGTCAATTTGTATTTCAAGTTTGCCCATTTTTACGTAATTTGTGTTCCCATTGTGCATGGATTTTGTGATTAAATGAATATTTGTCAGAAATAGCTAATAACAGTAGGTGCATCACAGGCAGCCTCTCCCAGTAAGACACCTTGGTTGTGTTGATTTCCATGAGTATAATAAATTCAAAGTTCAATGAACTTCAGAGTATAATGAATTTCAGCAGATCCAGACTCCCACTTTTTACGTGGAAGAAAGGAGAGGCAAGAGGGAGTGAGGGAGGGAAGAAAAGTGCTAAGCAAAAATATCTGTCATCTCTGCTTATCTCTCCAGTAAGTGATAAAGAGGAGTACAGACCACAAAGAGACAAAGACAAAAAGAGGGAGTGGGACAAAGAGAAAGAGAGAAATGAAAAAGATTTTCTTTGGAAGGGCTAGAAAAATCTCACAGAGGGCAGCTACAGATCTGCATATTTGAAGCCTGCATAAAGCAGCAGTTGCACAGGGAAAATGAGCAGCTCTGTGGATCTGCCTGGGAAAAGCAGCAGTCTGGAGGCACCTGAGAGCCCTGATCCCGAGCCAAGCAGGAGAAAAGCAGCACAATGGCTGAGTGCCCATCCACACACTACAGAGGTGATGGATGGACCCATTAGATTTTAGTTTTGTTGTGGAGAAGTCAGAGTGCTGTGCTGTGTTGTCATGGGACGCTGCTCCACCAGGATCTGGGCTGTCTCAGTGAGCTAATTTGGTGTTCACTCTCTAACATTTGCCTGATATTGCTTAAAAGTCAGGATTTTCTGATACCAAACACCCTCTATCAGTTTAAAATGTTGGGGTTAAGATTAATAAATCCCCCTCACTTCTATGTCTAGATTTTTTTCTGCTGCCAGAAGTCCATGGATAATTGTATTTAGGCAGTTTCATAGCACTGTTGTGAGCAGAAAGGGTCATTTGCACTGAAAAACCTCTTTTCCTCTATAAAACCAGTTTTACTACCAAAAATTGAACAATGGCCATTTAGTCCTCCTAAGGGTAGAAGTACACTTTAAAACATGACATTAATTTTTAAATAATGAAATTACTTTCATATGACATGGAAATACAAGAGATTCTGCAATCTTCACTGCTATAAATGCATATATATATACATATATACATATATATATATATATGAAAATTAAACTTTCTTTCTGAGGTAGACAGAAACTTAAATAGATGAAACAGAGTAGATCACTAACAGATTACTTTCTCATTTAATTTTATATGATGCTGCAAAATTTAAATCTCTGTTGGAAATACAGCAAAGCCTGAGGATCTTCAAAGCTAAGAATTTGGTTTTCATCCCTTTTAAGTTTATAAAAAAAAAATTAAGAGAGCTCTCATTAGGTATTTTGCATAGTTCAAATCTGGGTCATGTTTTGTACAATACTATAATACAAATACTAAAAACAACCATTTCATTTTGGATTACTTACAAATATATCCCTTACTTTGTTTTTTGCATTTCAAAGTTATGTGAGAACTGTTCATGATTTACTGTTTTCTTACTATAAATTAGTAATATATTTAAAGACAAGTTAGGTCATTAACTTAAATAATATTTGCTTCCAGCTGCTGGAATAAGATAAATACCTGAGACTGGGTAATGTACAGACTTAGAAGCTGATTACACTATTAATTACTTTACCTGGCATGCTCCAACATGCTGGTTGTGTTTTGGTTTTAAGTAAAATTCACTTCCATGACCTGGTGTGATTAATAGATCAATTAAAAAATTGAATTGGTGCAACTGGAGGTCAGTGAACTCAAGGACAGAACTGACATATATGGGGTAGGATTGTAGGAAATACATAAAACATTTGGGTAAATTTAGACTCAGAAATGGACAGTGATGTAGTCTTCATGGCAGCATGAAGATTTAGCAGCAACATGACCTCAGTGCAAAAGACCAGCATGGAGGCCAAATATTCTGCTGGCACTGCACCAAGCTGTGTGCTTCTAAATGCTGCTGGACCCCCCACATCAACATTTCATGGTATCAGCCTGGGGAGGAAGAACATTTGGGTCTGGTACCAGCCAAGCCACTGCTTCAAGCATGCACTTTCTCAGACAGTACTTGTCATCTGGGCCAAGGAGAGGTGGAAAAGAAATTTCCTGGGTGTGGGGATATTTTTACAAATTTCAGTAATGATCCTAGATTCCTGACCAGCTCCTGAAGAGAGAGGACACTTTCTTTCCCCCTGTACTTAGCAAATTGGTTGTCACTTTTGCCCTTTGCCAGTGGAGATGTTGCCACTCTGATTGAGCAGCGATTTCTGATACCTGCAAGAGCCACGGGCACTGCTGATCCTCCCTCTGAGACAGGTGAGCCAGAGAGAAAGCTTTTTATCCTCCAGTGCACTCATCCAAATTGTGCAGATGGCACATGGTGAAACCCACCGTCTGCTATTGCTTACAAGTGAACATTTCCACTTGAGGGTTGGTTCCTCTCCTGAGGCACTCCAGTGTGTTTTGCACAGCTACAAGCTATCCATGCAAAACATTTACATTGGATTCAGGTTGGCCCTGTATGTAACAGGATAACAGGACTGCTGGAAACATTCATGTCAATCTGTAAAGCTTCAATCTTGCCAGGAAATCTTGATTGCTTCCTTTGCCAGAATTGTGAAATTAGTAGGGAAGGCAAAGTGTGGCTTTTTCAGCTGAAAAGAAGCATTTAATTAGTGTGTCATGATACCCTGTTTTAAGAATTATTTTAATTGCCTCAGATAGGAACAGAATCATGTGGGTCAAGAACTAGCTGAAGGGCTATACACAAAGGAGTGTGTATGAGAAATCATCGTTCTGAATGCAAAGTCGAGAGTGGAGGGGTTTTCCTCTCTGTGCAGCTCTGGGGTTCAACTCCAGAGCCACCATTTAGTTTCTAAAAAAGCACTCACTCAGGGACTTCAGGGCAGATACTAAATTAAGGGTTGTGAAACCATAGAGAAGTGAGAAGGAGCTCACCAGGCCAAGACTCCAACTCTCAAAAGCCCAGAAAAAGGTGCTCCAGCTCTCATCAGCCCCAGTTTGGGCACGAGCTTAATGAAATCCCATTGCTAAGGCTTTTTTTCCATCTCTGTCTTCTGAGTCTTGTGTTCCTTTACGTGCTGCACATTAGAGGGGAGCAAAAGGCTGCTCTCACAGACCTGCTCATCAGAAGAATGGGGAGTTGGAGTGGAAGCTAATGCCAAATGTTTCTCCCTCTTCTTCAGATCTGGCCGTTCCCATACAACAGTAGACTGTGACAGGCGTGGAGAAACATGGCCAGCTGGAGGGCAGCAAAACTGGCAAGAGGGGTGGCATTTTCTCAGGCAGGAAATATATTGGAACATAATGTTTTTTAGAGCCAGGAAAATGCCGCCACAGGAGGAGGATGGCTAAAGAGTGACTGGAAAACCACGGAGAGGCATGGCTTGTCAGAGTTGTCTTTTTAAATTGTGGACTTGCTGCAGTGGGAACAACCTCTTGTGTGGGTCAAACACAAAGTTGTGCTTAAAATCAGCATCTTTAAGGAGTCAAATTTAAACTCTCTTCAGATGGAGTCGGCTGTGAAGCAGCTGGAAACCTCAACAGCTTTGTATGAGGTGAGCACACAGCAGATATTTTCCTCTCCAGCCCCTTTCACAGGGGTGTGGAGAGGGTGGTTTTGAGCCTGCTGTGAATTCCATCCCAGTGACTACTTAGGGTTTGATTGAGAGCTGCTCCACACAATCTGATTTCTTGGGGATGTTACGCATATTAAATTGTTTGTTGACCAAGTGGAAAAGCTGCCCAAAAGAAGTTAAACATTTTTGGATTAAAAAAGTGCAAAACAAAACCAGGAATTCCTTCACCACTTCCCCATGGATGGGCAGGTGCTCAGCCATCTCCAGGATAGCATGGCTCCATCATGAGTAACCTAGTTCCATCTTCTCCCCCCATCTTTATATGCTGAGCTTGAGACCATAATGATGTGGAATATCCCTTGGGTCAGTTGGGGTCAGCTGTCACAGATCCTTGCTGCTGGGGTGGTATGAGAGGCAGAAAATGACCTAGTGCTGTGCTAATGATAACAAAAATATCCCTATGTTATCAACACTGTTCCAGCACAAATCCAAAACACAGCCCATACCAGCCAATATGAAGAAAATTAACTCTATCCCAGCTAAAGCAAGAAGAATGTGTTTGCTGGAGGACCAATACCTATCAGAGAGTAAAAACACTTTGAAGACCTAAATAGTTTCCTGGGTGCTGCATGTATGGAACTCTAGATTGTAAAGTCACAGAATGTGATGAGTTGGAAGAGACTTACAAAAATCATTGAATCCAACTCATAGTCCTGAACAGGACAAGAATCTCACCATGTACCTGAGAATGTTGTCCAAACACTTCTTCAACTCATTTAGGTTTGGTTCTGTGGCCACTTCCCTGAGGAGCCTGTTCCAGTGCCCAACCACCTGTTGGGTGAAAAACCTTTTCCGGATATCCAGCCAAACCTCCCCTGACACAATTTCAGGCCATTTCCTCAGTCTTGTCACTGGTCACCATGGAACAGACATCAGTGCCTGCCCCTCCTCTGCCCCTCACAAGGAAGTAACTGCAATGAGGTGTCCCCTCAGTCTCCTCCAGACCAAGTGTCCTCAGCTGCTCCTCATACAGCCTCCCCTCCTTTGGAAGGCCCTCCACCATCCTTTTGACCCTCCTTTGACACTCTCTAATAGTTTAATATCTTTCACCAGCACTCGAGGTGAGGCTGCCCCAGTGCAGAGCAGAGCAGGACAGTCCCCTCCCTTGCCTGGCTGGGGATGCTGTCCCTGATGTCCCCAGGACATGGTTGGCCCTCCTGGCTGCCTGGGCACTGCTGGCTCATATTCAACTTTCCATAGGCCAGGACTCCCAGTTCCCCTGCCATGGTGCTGCTCTCCAGGCTTTTGTTCTCCAGGCTGTACACACAACCAGGGTAGCCTGTCCCAGGTGCAGGATCCAGCACTTTCACTGGTTGAACCTCACATGGCTGATGAGTGCTCATTTCTCTAAATTATCGAGATCCTTTTTGAGGGCTTCTCTGCCTTGGAGGGAGTTGACAGCTCCTCACAGTTTTGCACTGTCTCTGAACTTGCTCAGCATTTCTTCCAGTCCTGTGTCCAGGTCATTTATGAAGATGTTAAAGAGCACAGGGCTGAGGATGGAGCCCTGTGGAACCCCACTAGTGACAGGTCACCAGTGTGATGTCCCCCCAGTCACTGTAACCCTTTGTGAGCCGGTCACTCACCCATCCCATGATGTGTTTATCCAGCTGTGGGATGGATTTTATCCAGAAGGATTCTGACAGAGACAGGATCAAAACTGTATTGAAATCCAGAAAGGTCACATCATGTTCCCTTGTTCAGTTGAGTGGGTTACCTTGCCACAAAAGGAAACCAGGTTTGATAAGCAGGACTTTCCTCTCATGAAGCTGTGCCTGCTGTGACTGATGGCTGTGCTGTCTTCCAGGTGTTTGTCAATACCCCCCAGAATAATCTCCTCCAGAACTTTACCAGGCACTGAAGTGACAGACAGCCTGTAGTTTCTGGAATAATGGATGAGGTAATGGTTTTCAATCTAAACCATTAAGCACACCAGATTTTTTTATCTCCTACCATCTGAAAGTAGCTTCAGTACTTAGGAAGCTTGTTAGTGATGTAGTGGATGTTAATCAAATCTAACATTCAGCTTCAAGTGACAATGTTACTGTGGGCTGAGTCTTTCATTTTCAGGTTTATGTGACAATTTGAATACTTTGAGTTGCTTGTTATTCAGTCTCTAAGGAACATTCCAGTTTTCACACCTTTCTTAGAGACTGTCTCTTACTAAAGCCCACTAATACTCTAGTGAATGTTTTTTTCTGTGAAAAAGGTGACTGAGCATCCCTTCATCACAAGTACCTTTTTTTCAGAACCTTTAGAATGGTTTGCATTTTGTGCTAATGCAGCATTCTCTACTGCTGAAAACAAATGCATTGGTGGCATTGTTTAGATGAAAGGTAAAACTGATTCATTTCACACCAGCTTAATAATGTGAATACTCTGAATGTGAGTCAGTATGGCTGGGATGTTGGATTTAGCCTCTTCCTTTTTTTTTTTTTTTTCCGTGGGTATGTTAGCAATGAGCAGCTTTGCATGACCAAATGAAAGCTGTTTTGCCACCTCTCTGTAGCGAGAGACATACTGGAAGAGTGGCACACACAACCTTTCTCCATTTGTGCATCCATCCTGAGCGAGCAACAATCTGGCCCTCAGGATTATAGTGGCAGTCATGGAGACTAATGTAGCACCTAATGTGTCATCTGGCCTGCAAATGGATATTATTTAAACAGAGCAGAAAACAGCCCACAGTCAATTTTCACATATTTGGGCAGGCAGGGAGGAGGGGAGAACCAAGTCCGTCTGTGAGCATTAAAACTAATGATGCCTGATGGGTTTTTATCTCAAAGTCTCTCTGCTGTGATGCTGTGATGCCTGTTGAAGGGTGAGCTCATGCTTAAGCCTTTTCCTCAGCAGGGTTACTGACTGTAGACAAGTAGCATCTCTTGCCCTTATTCAGCCACTTGTAGGAACTTAATAGCTTAATATCTTCTTGTCTGTCAGATTTGATCAAAATTGGACAGGAGATTCTGAAGATATTTAAAAGGAGAGTAGCAATAGACACACATATGCCTGCACACACAGAGTAATCACATGAATGTAATTTCCTTATTAAACCAGAATAAAACCAGTCATCGCTGTAAAAAACTGCATATAAGATATATCTCATCTGCTTCTGGTTCAAATCTGGGGTTTGCAGAAAGATTTTCCAATATGTTTAGGTACCTTCTTAATTTTGTTAGTATCCTTATGCTCTCCAAGATTTTACCATCACATGTATTGCAATACCTGAAGTTACACCTTATAGTTTTAGGAAACATTTTTGCTCGTATTGTTTTATTTTTTCTGATACTTACAACAAAGAATAAGGAAATATCTTTAGGATGCCCTTAAAATTATCATAATTAAATAATATATTGTTTTATTAAAACATTAACTGCCATTAATAAACAATTACCTACCATAGACAAGATGCAATCATTTTTGCCAGTTCTGTTAGATGTGAAAAATGTCCAGTGCTCCTGTCTGAAATAGTCTGTGGTAAGCAATTTAATTATATTTCTTTGTGTGTGTTGGAAGGGTTAAATGGTGTCTGGGACAGGCATTTCCAGCTGGACCTGCCTTTGAAGGTGGGACACTAAGTCTCTCTATTTGGTGACAATGCCCACTAATTCTGACACTTTTCTTTTTGAGTGCATTTTATAAGGTCTCAGACACTAGAGCCAAAAAGTTCAAAGGAGAATTTTGGATTTTGTTTGAAATTGTGAAAGTTTCCATTCCTCATAGTTACCAAAAAAAGCTTAATGCTAGTATAAACCTAAAAGAGGAATTTACCTGTGTTTTTGACCAGGAAAGCAAAAGGGATTCCACCTGCTTTCACTATTTGAGGAACTCATTACTTTCTTAATACTTTTGGCAGCACTTCCTTCACCAGGGACAGATGCTGGCATCGTAGTATCTCCATAAAATCTGGAGTAAAAGCCATTCCCTCCTCCCTGAGCAATTATTTCATCCTGCACTTACAAGCAGATGCATCTCCCACTGCTCACAATGCCAGCCCACCATGGCTCATGCCCTCCTGGAGGTCAGACACACAAGTGCCCTGTCAGTGTTGGCTCATCCCCAGCACTGCCCCAGCTGCTCCAGCTCCAGGGAAACAAAACAGGGTTTCTAGGTTTGCACACGAGCTCCACTGGGCAGCTGGAATTTGATGCAGGGTGTATGAAGAGCTGTCTCCTGACTCAGGTGGGGGGTGTGTACATTTCATAAATAATGACTGCTCTGAGGTTGGAGAGGATGTGATGGTTCTACGGTGATTTGGTATTAAAAAAAATTTAATGCCTTTAAAAAAAACCTAATGCCATAAAAATTCCATCTTGTCCTATACTTATTACTATGTTCCAAAACTCAAAATTTTAAACCTTTCACTATGTGGTATTATACACTTCTATTCAAACTACACACCAGTGATTTTAGTTTTATCATTTAATTTTGGAAGCCTTCTCTAAGGCTTCGGGTCAAAAGCAGTGTTTTTCTGGGGATCAGTGCTTTACAGCACAGAAAGTTAAAAACTCCTAGGCTTTAGGGTTCCAACAGTTTGGAAAAAAATTAGCTGAAGTATAACACTCCTGAAACCATACACTTTAGCATAGCACCTGGAGACCTGAAGTGGAATAAAATCCCTCTAGAACTAGCCATTGTTCAAGCTCACAATAAATTGTAGTCCTGACATTGCTCAAAGTCTACAGGCAAATACCTTATTCAATTGTATCTTTCTACAGAGAAAAACACTAAAATTAATGGTAGAATAACAACAATATATAACAGAAGAGTATTAAAGGGAAGATTAATTTTCTGACTTGATAAAATCTTTCCTAACCAGAGGTTCTTAAAATATTATCACACTCTACAGAAGGCTTGCATATGCTGACACCAAATTGTGGGAAAAGACATTGCTCTCATTATAAAATACATAAAATTGGCTCTTCATAATGCTTTTACAAAGAAGCAATAATGTGCAGTTTATGTGGAGTAATGTAAATTATACCTGCAACCCATTAAGCTCCCTTTTGTTAAGAAGCTCTGAAGTGCTGATATAGTTTTGCTATCAGCAAGTCTGCCATTTTATTGCAGTTATTCATTGCCCACAGCAATTCAACAGAAAATTAATTAGCATCAGCCCACTATAAATCTCAACAGTATTAACTAAAATGCCAGTTCTGTAATCACTTTTCATTAAAGCCAAAAATACTAATTAAAATTGATTTTTGCCTGTGCTTTGGTAAACTGCTGCCAGTGTAAGGATCTCAGCAGTAATGCTAGATGAAGGGAGACCTTTGCTAAAGTGGATTTTATACATTGTCTTATCCCCTTTACAAAGATAACAATGTGTGAAAGGATAAGGTCTTTGAGAGCAGAAGCTGACAGGTTCAATGGAGAAGGGGAAAAATGTGAAATCACTGGTAAATGTAACCTTATTAAAACTTCAATATGCTATATTTTCAATCTGGACTTTGTCTGTCTTTTAGGCAAGTGCCTATTAATACACCTCAATCAATAAGCTATGAAGTGTTTTTTTGATTAATAGTTCTAGCCATTTCAGAGGCATTGAACAGAGATATGCCAAGTACTTTTGTCTCAGTACAGTCACCTTCTAGAGGCTTTTTGTGTCTTGTGGGCAATCCCAGTGCTGAAGTTTGCATACATTTTTTGGAGATGAATTTGCAGTGCGCATGTGTGAGAGTGACAGGTTGTTATTAATGGCAAATTCCACTGTGAAACAAATTCCACTGTTAAGCAACACCTTCTCATGCACAGATTTATGGCACTTAGACAGTAGAGTAAGATACAGTAGCAGTCAGCTGTTTATCCTGTGAGTAAACATTTACTTCAGCAGTGGGTTTTACTGATACTCCCTGGCATCTGAAAGTTGCTGAGATATGGGAATTTCGTATTTCTGCCTGTTGTCAGTTGGGGAATGTGCTAAAATAAAGTTAGCTGAAAGAAAAGTGAAGGATATATGTCACATGAAAGACGAGCACATATTTAATTTTCTGATAAATCTCTTTTTGTAGTGAACAGACCTGCTTTACCAAGTTTCTGCCTCCCTGGACTTGACCACTTCTTTATTTTACCTTCCAGACCACCACTCTCCTAATTCTGCCCCTCACCTAAGGGGTGCATCAAGGCTGTTTGGCCTCCCTTTCTAGTCCCTAATGCTAGTATTTTTTTTTTCCTGTAGCCTCAGTCTCCCTCCCCTGCTCATGGTCCAAACCATAATTTCAGGAAAGTCTAGCTCAGCCAGTCCCCAGCTGTGTCACAGCACATTCTTGCTCAGCTGCTCGTGTAGCATCACTCCTGGATTCTGCTGCTATAACAAAGCTCCCAGCAGTACTGTTCCCCTATTCCCATTTCTCCCTCATCCTCACCTAAAAACTCTCTGGCCAGTTTCTTATGTTTGGCCATGTCTCCTTCTTCCCCAGGCTGGATCATTCCTGATGGGAGCTCCTTCTTCTGGAATTGCTTTGTCTGTTCCTGTCTAGGTATTTCCCTCTGCAGGCCACAGACCCCTCACAAGTTTTCATCTCAGGTATTCCTGCTCTAACATTCCCCACTTCCCCTGAGGCTATAGTTGTTCACAAATCCATCCCCTGCTATTACAGAAGTAAAATTTTGCTCCCTTTCAGTGTTTTGTTTGGAGCTGGTTGCCATGGACAGCCTGCAGACACATTCCCTTTTAAAGGCTCAGAAAGGCTGAAGGTGTGTTGCCTGAAAATAACTTGTTTTTGTGAGAAATGTAAAAGTATTATCACTATTTCAGATGTTGAAATGAGGGTATTGCAATGAATGATTGAATATTGTGGACGTTCTCACATCTCAGTATAGTTCTTCCTTGCATAATTTCCCTTTCCCAGTGTGAGCAATATTCTGGATCTGCTGTTTCTGCTCTAGTTATAGTGACTCAGATATGCTAGATGTATAATCATAGCCTAGAAACAAACATAAGAAGTGTCAATGCCAATGATTTAATTATAAAATACGTCAAACAAAACTATTATAAATTTTTTTTTCTGAAATGGATTATGATAAATTAAGTGCTTAGAATAATAATAAAAAAAACCTGCAATACATTAGAAAGGCAGAAAAGATGGCTTCAATTCCAACCCAGTGCATTTTCTAAATTTCCAATACTTGTAATGAAAAAAAAAAAAGAGTAATATTTTCTTATAACTGTGCCATAAATTGGGGATATAATCTCATCATGCATCTGCTCCATTTGCCATCACTTAGTTTGATGAAAACA
>VZTT01053252.1:21008-66149 GCA_013400855.1 Buphagus erythrorhynchus
AAACGACAATGTGAAATTCTCACTGTTTGCCTTTATTAGTTTTAAGTGCCTTCTAAAACCAACTGTCATCAAAACACATATACCAAAAGGATGAAAATGTGTATTTTTTTTTTTTAATATGGAGTATGTTTGGGAAAATACATACAATATATTGTGTTTGTGGCCGTACTTGCAGTGGTCTCAGTTGTTTCCCAATCTACAAAACAAGTTACCAGGATGGGAATGGAACTTCATTTGCAAAGTAATAGCTTTCAAATTAAGAAAATTCAAGCCCTTCATCTTATTACTATTGCTTATGTTCAAGTGCCACAAACTCTAATAGCACTAGGGAGAGAGAGAGAGAATATCCCAGAGCTGAAGAGACTACAAATTGAAGGAATTTCTGAGAGTGTTACATAAAATAGGTCATCAAAACTACTCCTGCGTATGAAAAATAATAAAAACACTTATTACTTTTGCCATCAAGAAATGAACTGAAACTGATTAATGCCAAAAACTGTAATAAGGACCAGAGAAAGCATTTAATTTCCTTATTTTTCTAATCAAGTTCAGTAGTTCAGTGTATTGCCCTTTCAACAATTTTTTCAGGCTATTATTCCAAGTTGCTTTAGTTTTTTTGCAGATGTCAAAGGCTTGAGGAGATGTTCAGTATTGGTTTCACATGGTAAGGGGTGTGAGGAAAAACCACTGCCAGCTCCAAACCCACTGCAGGACACAGCTGAGGATATCAGGCAAGCTGGGAGCATTTCTGTGACTTATTTAAGAAAGAATTTAAAAAACCACTTCACATTAGCTGTGAGACAGAGAAGTGAGAAAAAAAAAAATCCCACAAACAAGGACAGTGGAGAAGGAAGGAAAGGTGCTCCGGGCTGGAGCAGAGATTCCCCAGCAGTCGGCCCAGAAGACTATATTAAAGTAGAAATTTCCTGCAAATCATGAAAAGCACCAGAGTGAAGCAGGTAGCCCCCACAGCACATGAAGGGCAACACTGCAGTGGGTGGATGTGCCCTGAAGGAAACTGCAGCCCATGGAGAGCCCCCACTGGAACAAGTGACTGGCAGGAACTGATGCCCATGAAGGTTCCAGGCTGGAGCAATCTCTTACTGAAGAACTTTAGCCTATAGGACAGAACAGTGTGAGGAGGAAGGAGCAGCAGAAACAAACTGTGTTGGACTGATTGTACCCATCCAATTTCCCATCTTCCTGCATCTGTGGGGGTTGGGAGGGGGTAGGAGAATGGAGTGAAGCTGAGCCTGACAAAGAGAGGGGACAGGGGAAGGTGGTGTTACATTTATCTTTTTTTCAAGCTTAGTCTGTTTTGCCCACGATGGTAATGGATAAGTGGTCTTTATCTCAGCCACAAGCTTTTCCATCTTTTTTAATTCCTCTGTACTGTTGAGAAGGTGGAGTGCAGGAGCAGCTGGGAGGCCATCTGGAAGTCTCCCAAGGTCACTTTTTCACAGGTCTTTTAAGTACTTTTACAGGCTAGATTTCTTTGGACACTTCATCATCATGGATCCTTCTTTTCATATTAGCAACGGAGAACAACCTCAAAAATGGCATTTACTGCATATTCCTTAGACACACTATGTTATTTCCTTCACTAAATACATTCATTTGGAACATATTCAGCATTTACCTTGATTTACATAATTTTGAAAACTTTTTTTCCCACGTAGCTTTACCTATAATTATACACATGCTACACAGGGCTGCATCATTGAACATGTTTGTTGCCTTTATTGCTTACTTTGGGGAGATAAAATAGTGAACATCCAAAATTGCATGCAGACCTTTCAGTAATTTTTTTAATTGATACAGGCAATCTATGGAAACATAGCATTTTTCTCATGGGCATCAAAAATTTTAGGTATTTTATCTGTACCAAACCCCCATTCCAAGTGTTATGACTTGGTTATAACCAAGAAACAAAATCAGAAAACCTCATCTTCCCATTGTCTATTCAAAATTTATTACACAGTAAGATAAGACATTTTAAATACTAACTACTAGAGCTGGGAAAACTAAATTCTTGCTATAGCTATTTTGCTTTCTGAAGAAGTCACAAGCTATAACATATTTAAAATCATACATGTAGATGCTATCAGATCAAAATTATATTGTTGATTAGACTGTGAAAATGATAGAACAAACCTGTAATGCCCAACAGCCTACTTGTCTACTGGTACTGATTTGGAAAACAAAATGAGATATTTCTCTGCCAATATTCTCATCAGAGTCATATATGTGAACATAAATAGGTAAAGATTTACCCAGGGTAATTAAGTCCATTCCCTCGATACCATTGGTATACCCAGGAATGCCTTCTAAAAACTTGACAAACTCCATTCTAAAAGACGTGAGCTTTTCTTCTGATTTCCACTTACATTAATTACATTTCATGTACATTTGCAGGCACTGCTATATAATTTCTAAATTCTCCCCAAGGTGCTTCATCCAGCTAAATACCTATACATTTTCCTAAGTTCTCATTCAAGTTCCTGAGCTCGGGAGTTTAGCCTGAACAAAAGGAGGCTCAGCAGAACTTTACTGTTCTCCACAACTACTTGAAAGGAGGTTGTAACAAGGTGGGTGNGGGGTATTGTAGAGAACTTGACAGAATTAGGTTTATGGTTTCTTTTGATGAGCTTAAGGATCTTTTCCAACCTCAATGATTCTACGATTCTACAGCTGAATGTACTATGTATTCTCTCCTGTAATTGATAAAATCACTATTATTTTATGATTTAATTTAAACTAAATTTCCTCATGATAACATAATCTATAGTTACTTTCTCTGGCCTCTTGTTTTAAAGGCCAAGAATCTTTAAGTTCTGAAAGGATCTCCTGAGATCCAATCCCTTGAGTCCAGCCTGCATGCTCAAGAAGCGTGAGGCAGAGCAGGTTGCCAGGACCACAGTGGACTCTTAGTCAACGAAAACAAGTTAAAATAAAACTATCTCTTTTTGCAGTGCTATCAGGCAGCTAAATGATCCGAGAATGCAAGTACTAATAAAAGCTAATATGAAACCCATTTTATTAATTTTGTATTAATCATAGCTGAAAAAATTCCCAAATTCTAGAGCCTCTAGCCAAACAACTAGTCTACCAACAGCACAGTGAAAAGCATCTGTGCTGTGTCTAAAATCCTATCTGTACATTTGGGGCTTTATGAAAGCACAGTCACTGCAAGTCATATCCAAACTAACTTACACTTAACTTACTCTCAATTTTATCAACTTCAGAGATGAGGAGAGTAAGACACAAAAGCAGGCAAATAGTCAACCTGTCAGAAGTTGCAGTCATGGCAGTAAGCCTGCTACAGACAAACACAGCACAAAAACAATGTAAATTCAATATTGTCTTAGTATGTATCTGCCTGCTGGAGAGAGCAGAACTGATCAAATGGATGATTGCTGCTCAACATCACATTTGAAGGGAAAACTGCTTTTCACATATTCCTTCAAAACGCATAAATTCCATCCAGTCTTTCTTATTGTAAAGCATGTCATACAGACAGGGTTATTTAAGGCTGTGTCAGACTGGGTTTTGATTTTTATATTAGGAGTCAGAAATCACATGAAAAACAACCTATTTTCATGTTGGTGTATTAGTTTTTTCAACCTTCGTTAAAAACGAAGTTTTGATTTTTCTGTCTGAAACAGAAGATGGCTTGTAGACTTCATCTACTTGCATGTCTGTGCACAGAGATGCACACACCTTCCCTCCATGAAAGCCTAGCATCACACAGAATACAAGAGAAACTAGAAGGGAAGAAGCCTAAAACTTTCTCCTGCTGCTGTGCTGGCATTGACAGGGTTAAACTGAGTGTCCATTTGTACTGTCGGTTCAGATAAATTGGTTTCATTTTATTCTTTACTTGTACTTGATAAGGTTCTTGGATTGATTCCGGTGGCTCACAATGCCTTCCAGGCACAGGATGTTATTCATACTACTGCATCCAAAGCCTTTCACAACACAGTGGATTTCTCTAAGAAAGACGGGCATTACAAAACTAAAATATCAGCAAAATCAGTTTCTCCATTTTTGTAAAATGAAGAAAATTCTGTGAAATGAAATCAATTTTGTCACAGTACAATAACCGTGACAACCAGAAATATCAAGAGAGCTGGAAGAAAATTCCCTCTTCCATCAGAATTAGACAATATTAAAGCAGCGTGGAATCCATGATTCGCCTTAGTAATCCACAGCTATAAAAGTATCTAAACATGTTTCAAATCATAGAAGCTCTTCTTACAGAGCAGGAAAGTATTTTTAACTGAGTCAATTACCAGCAGTAGCAGCAACTCAGGTTCCTAGAACTGAAAAAGTACGTCTCTCTCCCCATTGATCTTCATCTCAAATACAGTTAATAATAATGTCCAATGAACCCCAAAAGGATTTGCATTACTTTGCACTGGGAAATACAGTGAATCTGATTACTTTACAGAAGACTTAATTCAGGACTTTTTGCATCATTGCCTCACATAGTCACTGACTTGCATAGTCTCAAAATACCTGTACATCTCTGTATACCTTCATGTACTGTCTGCAGTAAGATGTACACTAACATCTAATTACCTAACAGAAATGCCACTAACATTCCTCACTAATAATAAACTATTTTAAGAACTTTATTTTTTAATTAATTCAAGGAAAAAAAGAACTGATTTTTTTATACTCCCAATCTGGTGACTGCATTGGACCTCCAAAACTGGGCCTATCATTTTTGAGCACATGGAAAATTTTTACTACAATAGCAACAGGTCGTATTTTTGCTTATGATCTTATCAAGAAAATGCAGAGGTTATTAAAATAACTAATCTGTTAACTATTTTCCTGCTTTTCACATGAGTTTGGAGAATACTTTTATCAACATGAGTTTGTCCCCACATTGCAGAACTAGAGAACCAGCTCTCGTTTTTATACATATACTCTGGTCAAAATCTTCTAAGATGATTTTACTCTTCTCCTGACATTTTCTTGAATCTCATCCAGCTCTTTCCTCCATGTTAGCCTGCTGTAAACTGGAGCTTTGGGACTGGCTGCACATAGGAATTCCAACACTGCAAAAGCAATTGTGTTACAACATCTGTCTCACACATCCTTCCTTCCTAGGGAAACCTGCTCCATGGAAATCACCCAAACACTAACTGCAGAAGTGTTCAACGCTGACAGCAGTACCTGTGAGTGGCAGCCCCTTCACCTGCTACATGGCTTACCAATTTTGTGGCTTAGGCAACAGAGCAAACCGTGTTATCTCCTCAGCTTTCCTAACCCAGCAGCCTGCACACTCGCAGGATGTTAAGGAGACAGTTGTCAAAGTCAATATTCTCATCTTTGAGCCATCACTCGCCGCAACTGCTACAGAAGCACTACAGTAATCACAGCAAGTATGACACAGATCACAAATCAGAACCTTTACAAAAAGTAATGCTTGCTAGGACTAAACACACAGCCCACAGAGCTTGCAACCTGGTGAGTAGGAAATGCCAGAGAAGGTGTTTTCAATTCTGCCTTTCTTCAGAAGTTACATCCTCCCTCCTTACAAAGTGCATGAAGACAACTAGACTAGAGAAGGATTCACATCTCTGTATCCTCTATATGTATATAGAATGGTCAGTAGTAACTGGTGTTCCTCAAATCAAATTGCCACTAGTTTTTACTGGCAGTCTGAATAGCATCGTATGTAAAAAAGTAAAAGACCTGCTCAGAGCACTGTTCTCACTAGGACTCAAATCCTGGAACCTAAAGATACATACTCAAAACCAGACAGAGTAAAGTATCAAATCCTGGTCTCTGACATACTGGATGATCACTTACATGGTATGATAAAAAGGTGAAGGATGTTTGAGTCAAAGGATTTAGGTCACATGTGCTAGTTTAGAAACATTTAAATAAGAATCTCTTTGCCTTACTGCAGAGCAATATGTTCAGCACCACCTTCTTACATTCAAGGCCAGTTCTCTTACACCCATGAGGAATTCCACACCTGTGCTTGAGCTTTCCTTTCAAATTAGCTGCTCATCAACTCTATTACTAAACAAACATGAAGCAGCTGCAGCTCTCAGACTATGATTAAAATTAAACCCTTCAAATCCAGCCTAGCTTAGAGAACCTCTGTATGGTTGTTCTCCATTGATTAACTCCAACTGGCTCACTACTAAAAGTAATCTATTGAGTCTGAAAAAAAGCTTCAAATAAAGCCTTTCACATAAACAGGATCCGAATGATATTTCAAGTAAAACATAAAAAGAAGGTGCCACTAAAATGTTTTAATAAAAATAAATAATTTATAGGTTTAAAATGCTTTTTCTTTGCCTTAGAGCAGTTAAACTGTGGATTACTTTATTGATTCAGCATTCATTGTTTTACTTTGCGCAACACTGGAAAAACAGAATAATGCCCTTATTGGTCTTCTGAGGGAGGTAATGCAAGATGATAGAACTAAAAACCAATCAGCCAACTATCAGCTGCATGTACCACCTGTGGTGAAATACTGAGTGCTTACTAGTTAGTGCTTACTAGAGGGCTGTGTTCCAACCAGGCTATAGAATAAGTTTTCGATCTGAACTTCCCACCATACACACCCCCTCTGTGCAGACAATGAAATACAGGAAAACACAAATAGGGCTGATCCACAGGTCTGCATTATCCTGGTTAGTTATGATGTGATACATAGAATGAGAAGCTAGAAAGTTACCTACGCAATAGGCAAATGAGTCTTCCAAACAAAGCCTCAAAACATTTCAGAAAATAGTTATTTGCCTTTACAACTTCTCTTTAAGAGAAAATACATCTACGGGATGCTGCTAACTGAAACTCATAAATATGAGCAATAGCAACCCAATCATATACTATCCTTTCCCTTGTTTCTGTTTCAGGTTGAAAGCTTTTATCACAATGTCCATGTCACTTTTACTGGCACGATTAAAGGGCTGAATTCTCTCCATGTAATGTTCTAGTTAAATTACTGGTATTTCACTAGAACCTAAATAGACCTATAAACATCCCTTCGTATTCTCATGACTCTTTTCTCCAGCTGCTTACTGATTTCAGCATTTAAAGTCTGCCAGTATCTTCCCTTCAAGATGGAGCTGGCTGCTGATTCATTTTGACAGCAATTCCATCCTCACTTGTCCATCACACCCTATGCTACAAACAACCTCTCTAAAAATCAAAAGTTCACAATACCATTTAACCATGTTGAGATAATAGCCTGATGTATTGTATGGTCCCAGCACTAGGGATCGGTCTCTGAGTCAGATGCACACATCATAATCTCCAGAAACTGGCACAGAGTTGAGGAAATGCCTGATTCCATTCTCGGATTTGTAACCGATTTTAAATTTGTGCCAAATTAAAGTTTAAAAAATTTTAAAAACATACAAAAAATAAAGATGTCTATAGCTTTATGAGAGATGGGAAGACATAGAAGGCAAAATATTTGTGAGCTTCAAGGATGAATGAAGGCACCATAGAGCATACAGCCTGTGTAGAGAATCTTACCGCACTTCACTAAGAGGAAAAGAATAGAAACACCAAGGATCTGCCCTTCAGACATCAGCCTAGAGGATGACTACATTGCCTTGCTCATGCCAAGAAGAAACCACAATCCCAGCAGTAGCCAAAACCACATCAATCCAACCAGGATTATTCCCCAGCCTTTCTGTAAGAGAGATGCTTTGTAAAGGCAGAGGACAGCACTATGCATCCAGATAAAATGAGTGCTCTGTCTCCAATATCAAAGGAGGCATTTGAAAAAATAGCCTTGTCCAGCTGCACCTCCTTCTTCCATTAGCAAGGGACCCACAGTTAATCTTTAAGAAGCCCCAGCACTTCTATTACTTCCACCTGAATTGCACTCCCAGACTGACATGCCCTCCCATGAACATATTACTGCTACCAAGGCTTAAACATAATTTACTCTCAAGTTCATCAACTCCAGAGAAGAGCAAAGTAAGGTACAAAAGCAGGTGTCAACCTGCCAGAAGTTGTAGTCACGGCAGTAAGTCTGATACAGACAAATTCAGAATTAACACAGACAGCGTAAATTCAATAGCCAGTCTTACTATATATCTACCTGTTGGGGAGAGCAGAACTAATAAAATGGTTGACTGCTGCTCAATCCAGCATCACATTTGAAGCCATAAATACTTTTTAGATGCTCTTTTAAAAATACACATCACTGGCACCAAGCCGAGGGAGTTCTGTCACATGCATCCACATGCAGAAGAGGAAAGAAGGTGTCACCTGCAAGTATTCTTAGCATCTCTTATCAGCACCCACACCCTGAGAAGCAGAGGAGAAAAAGACCTAGACATCTTCAGGTGAGAAAGGTGGATAGTTTCTAGGTAAAGCAAGGAAGGGGGTTTCACACAGCAGAAGACTCTTTTCATTTTTATGCTTTTAGAGTCGTCACTGTCATTTGGTGGACAAAGACTCTACCTGCGTGAGTGGGTAGGGATAATCTGGGTCTTACACTGCTACAAACCCTTGTTTTTTAATAGATGTCATGCCTTGGACTCATTTTGATTCCACTTTTTTGGGTGCTTTTGTTTCTCATTGCCTTTACCATGTCAGGTCACAACATGATCAGTGTTTATGTTTGTTTTCTTCCTGTGTGTAATCTGTCTCAGGCCATAACCCAAGCATGACATAGGAATACAGTAAGTCTGAACTGATGTTGAAGCTTTCCAGACTGTTGCAGTAAACTGCATGAACAGTGTTTCAAACAATTTTGAAAATATTATGTGGTTGTGAATCTTGACTATTACACACTTCTACCAAGAGAGACAGTCCTTTACACACTCTGCCAGCCCCTGAGAAGACTGACCTATACATAAACATCCTCTCTCCTTTTTAATGCCCCAGAACAGCAGAAGAGCATTGAAGAGTTAAGTGGCCTGGCTTGCAGGACTCACTCCTTGTCTCATACCACAGGACTACTGTCTTGGTTTGAAAGACAGGTATCTGCCAAAAGGGACAAGGGCCTCTTTTTGTGAAAGGAGAGTATAAACCCCCCCCTTCCCTTTACTATGATTTTCAGATTTAAAGAGCTCTCAGGCGAAGATATGGGGGTAGGAATAACAGTTCTTTACTGATATATATATATATATATATATATGTAACAAGAGAAACAAAAACACAACAATGACTGCAAGATCAACAGCAACAGAGCAGAAAACCCAGTGAACAGTTCTGGTTGTGGACACCTTTCCTTTGTGATGTGATTACCGCTCTGATGCTGCCTGCCAGCTCTCGGTGATCCCACGTGGCTGGAGGGGTGCTGCGGGAATGGCGTCTGTGTCCCAAAATGGGAAAGGGCAGAGGGGAGAAGCTGCTCACAGGTCCCAGGGCAGGGTCAGTCCTGATGCTCCAAAAGGATGTGCTGAAGTCAGTAGGAGATGCAGGAGAGTGTCAGAGGGCAGCTCCCACGTCAGGGTGGCAGAGCAGAGTTTCTAGCGACCGTCCTGCTCCAAGCCAGACGAGCGAGAGCGAGCCAGAGCACAAGCCCCTCACCTCAGCTCTTCTTTTCCGGTGTTGCCCCTCTCCTCCCCTCTTCGAGAGAAAACTGTTAACTGAGCTTATGGGTGTAGACCCAAATACTTAGCATAACAATGGGAAAAATTCCACAGAAAGAAAAAGGGAAAATTCAACCCTCAACATCTACAAATGTTATTTTTATGCTACAAACTTGCTCTACTTTAACAACATGACCTTGTTCCCTAAATTCCAGTACACTGGGAGGGGTGGGGAGAGGAGGGGGGTGGAACGAACCATAGCCCTTTTCTGTTTTCACTCTAACTTCAACCAGATGCAATTGTTGTCCTCTTGCATCCTGTCCTCGAGTGAGAGCCTCTGTACTCGCTGGGAAAGACTGTTTGCCTTGTTCAGGATAGAGGGAATATGTCTTTCTCCCTGTCTCCAGGGGAAAATGAGGTGCAATGCTATGTTGTGCATAGCCTACGTCTCTAACCATATACAGATTGACTATTGCTATTGAACGGCAGTATGGTATTTTTAATTTTTTTTTAACTAGACTACTTGTGGCTTTCCAGTAGATATTGGGGGGGAAAAGCATGTCCCATTCATGGGTCTGGCAGAGCTAGACATTTTGTACCTCCTAGAAAAGGCAGTTTTGGGCACTTCAGGCAGTGATGAAACCTGCGCTAGATCTTGGCCATCTGCAACAAAGGCAACAGCACCAATGGACATTATCAATGTTTAATTTTTCCCCTGGACCCCAATGTAACCAGAACTGAGACCAGTTTTGATCCATCACAGGACTAAACACCTGAACAGGTGAGAGAGAATTTCATGTCTAGTGCTCTGATCCAGCTACAGCAAATCCTCATGTACACCTCTAGGGATTCCACCCTCCAAACAGGCCAAAGAACAGTATGGGTACGGCTCAGTACTCTGTTAAGAACTTAATTGTATAAATTACACCCCATCTACTGCTCATGTCAGAAATCTTTCCTGGATTATTCCCTATTACTCTGGGATGGACTGAAACACCTTAGCCAGTCTCACAGATTTCACCTTTTAAGATCTAAACCAGATCATGCCTTGTCACAACATAGTTTCATGAAGCTGTGACAGCAAAAAGACTATTTTTATCTTTGCCAAATTAATAAGAGTTGGGATTTCCAGAAGCAGTAGCCACCCCTTCAGCAAAATAAAGCTTAATTGGGAAAAAATACCTTGTGCTGAACCGAGACTATAACAAAAGCACTGATGTACACCAACAGTATGCTGTGGGGAAAACAGCCTGAAAACAGGTGATGCATACTGAAATGCTCCTTTTCCTTTTCTCTCAGGATCAGAACATGGAAAGATCAGCACTTTCAACTGCTACTCACTTACCTACTGTGACAGGACAAAAGTCAACAGATGTTGCCAATGCAAAGCACTCAAAAATTATTAGTTAGGCTCCAAAACTCACAACAGTGGATTTAGACACAGAATTTAAAAGAAATATAGGTGTGCTCTTTTGTTGTTCTGCCTTTCAAATTTTTAAACCTTTACAATCAGTTTTTATGTCTGTTCATATCCATGGGGGACAGGCATTCTAGTTTGTATTGTATTTTTTCAGTGGAAGCTAACACTTTTTCATCATTCATTCTTTCAAGTTACTGAAGCTTTAAAAGAAAAAGTCAAGCAGCATTAGGATGGTGAATGCTGCCATCTCTGGCTGCTATATTTCAAAACAATTTCCATACTGTGTTATGGGTTAGAAACCTTATGTCAAAAAGGAGGTGATGATTGTAAACCTGTTTTATCCTGCTTGTTCTGCTTTTAGAAAGTATAAGACAAAAAGCTGGGCAAACCATACTTACTAGATATGTGATGGGCAAAATTAAAAAAAAAAAAATTGCAAGATATTGGTGATCATCGTGATGAGGGCAAGGACTAAGAAGGTCTACATTCTCCTTTCATCTCTATTTTCCTCATAATCTAATAAATATTGTCAACATTTGGAGGTTCTCTGGATGAATAAACAAGTAGGACAGTCTGAGACAGACCATTCAAAATGAACAAGAGTTAAATGTATTTATTTCCTTTTTATATTTCCCCCAGAAAGGGGGAAAAAAACCCACAAGTGGATCCACTGTAACTTAGATTTTACACACTTCCAAGGAAGTGAGTGGACAAGGATAATGAATAGTTCAGAATTCCCTCCAGAGCAAAAAAGCTTTTTCTGTCTTTACCTAGACTATATCTATTCTATATGTAATGGTTTACAGGTCTCCCTTTAACCTCCAAAATTCTTAAGACCACATAAAAGCTTTCTTAACAAGATATTAACTGCCACTGTATTAGTAAAAATTTTCCTTTTTCTGGAAGAGCATTTGTATTCAGGACAAATTACACAGAATCAGAAGCTATGGAGGATAAGAGAAGAAAATCACTTGTAATAGCTCTTCAAATTCAAATGGGTTTGCAATGCAAACCACCATAGCAGGTATATGCTTCAGTTCTGTTAGGAAAAAAAATGCTGAAAGAATCTATATGGCAATCCTGGGGGAGAGGAAACATAATTTACAAAGAGAAAAGGTACAGTTTTATGGCCATGAGGACAGCAGTACTGAAAATGAACACCCTGCCACAGATCCATTTTTCTTTTAAGTCCAGCCAATCCATATCTCCATCGAAATTTTAAAGGACACCTATGTAGTCTCAGAAAAAACAGAGTAGGAAAAATATATAGCCCAAAAGGAAGACACATATTATTGTGGGGTTGGGGGGGTTATCCTTGGTTAAGTCCCTTCTCAGAAGAAATGCCGTGAAGGTAAACACAACCTGCCCAACTGGTCACAACTACCTGTTTATTTTTTACTAAATTACAGACAAAGTACAAAAAGGAAGAAAACGTTTTTTAAACACTGAAATAAATAAATTTTAAAAGTACTAGTTAGAAACCATATTTAAATTAAACTTGATTATAGGCTAACAAAGAACATCCATTACAGTGCTACGTATACATGAAATAGAAAATCTTTCCCCATGGATCCTGTGGCCTTCCTACTGAGATACACACCCAGCTGCATGTAACAAGGGAAATAAGGCTCACTGGAGACAAGGAAAGACTGTGTTCCAGAGAGGGAAAAGTCTTCACATGAACACATAGCACAAAGCAGGTAACTTGCCACAAAAATCCTGTTGTGTTTAATTTACAGTCTGTATTTTAGTCTGTATTTTCCATACAGTATCAGTGAATAAAGGAAAGGAGTTTTCAGCTACATTTGCACCAAACATGCCAGCTATTTGTCAGGAAATGTCAAAAATCACACGCTCAACTTACAGAATCAAATTTCCATCCCATAAAAATGAAATTACAGTACAAAGAAATAGGTTGCTTTTTTAAGCACTGGAAGTAACACAGTTTGACTTTTCACTCATTAGTGCCCTAGATTTACTAGGAGTTTTTTCTCATAGATTCATTTCTGCATGAGTGTTCTCTCCCATCTCTAGTAACATGGGAATTTATATTGCAACCCTTCCTTGTCAGGGAAGTTACAGGTCTTTTTCCTACTTATCTAACAACAGTTTCAGAACTCACCAGATTTCAATTATTGCTGTGATTGTGCCTGTTAAAAAGGTACAAATCTGGCCAGTTTAAAAATGTACTGGTAAATAAAGAGACTAACAGACAAACAAAAGTGTTTATATGCATATAAAAGTTTTCCTTAATACATCAGGATAAAATGCAGAGCACATAGCAGAAAAGAATAACAGAATTTGAAGAAGTACATATGCATCATTTGGGATGACAAGTAGAAACCAGAAGGTCTGAGTTCAAGTAAACACCATAGAGAGTTGGCATCTGCATGAAACCACTGTACATTTGCACTTACCTTTTAATTTCTCTTTTGCATTCCATCAGTGTCCAGCAGAAAGGAATTTTGGTGAGTGCTCACTGACAAATTGTAGAGCAGGATCTCAGTGTCTGGAGAAGCAGATATTGAGGGTCTGGCCAGCTAGAAAAACTTCAAAACTTTACAGTGACAGTAGAGGAAAGTGAGGGAGTGATCAGGCAAAGCAGAAGAAGCTGAGAAGCCAGAACCAACACAGTTTCTGTACTAGGGACACTGAGGATTGGGGGATCTGAGCTAGGGCTCCATCCTGCCCTGACAAGCTGAGAAACCCTTCCTATTTCCCAAATACCCCAAGTCCTGAGCCATAACTGAGTAGGAGAAACACAATTTTGAGAATATCTACTTACCTGTGCTAAAAATCTAACACATCTTTGGGTTAAAAAAACCCATATATATATATAATTTCTGGTCACATTTAAAATTTGGAAGTTATAACAAAGCCATTTTCAGCATGCAGTATTAAAAATGCTAAGAATCAAATTAGCTTTTTATTTACATCATGCTACTGTGGTATGCACCATCATGTCCTGGGGATGCTTCAACACTGGCACAACTGCTGCTGAACATTATGACAAACCACCACAACATTCCAGAGTATGTGTATTCCAGATTTTGTCCCACTAGGGAAAAATTAAAATATAGTTGCTCTGGTTCTAACTCACATCAGATTTCACTCCTTCTGTAAATGAGTAAACAAAACTGTATCGATCTTGGCTGTTACATCAGACAAGAGCTTTGATATTTCACAAGGGGCCCACACTTATAAACAAAAGAGGAAAAAAAACATATAATCTGTCAGCTTGGCTATGAAGAGAGCTAATTCAAGTTTCTCTGGTTTGGGGAGGTGTTTTAATATTTCCTAGCATAACTAAAGATGATGGAAGAAAACTCCAAAGCACCCAAGTTTGGGTCTAGGCTCTTATGACACTAGACTATGTCCATAGATGCTCAATCTCAGCTCTTCACTTCCATCAGTCCTGAGTTTCTATTACATTTTTGTAATGATCCCCTTCAAACCTGAATGATGAAAGTGCACATTTTGCAAATGACACCTCAGCCAATCTGCCCCATCTGCATGAAAGACTGCAAATGATTTCACTCTTTAGGCATTCAAAATAAAATGCACATGCGGCAAATTCCAAGCTGGCAGGGAAATCCAGTCATTAAAAAAGTGATTTGTTTTCTAGAATTGCAAACACAAAGGCTCCATTTATTTCCAATTCCATAAAGAAAATGAACTGTTATATTTTTTTTAAACAACCATAGCCCAGACATATTGGAAATGTTTTAATTTCAAAAATACTAACTGGCAAATTAGAGTCTTAATAGCTTTTCTAAAGTGGTACCATTTTAGATACAGTTTTCAGATTGATTTCATCACTTTGCCCTGCAGGAAAAGGTTTTATCATCTTCTGCATAAACTGTAATGATGCCTATTTGTTGCTGGTGTCACTAAATTTAAGAAGAAACCTAAGATACATGAATTTTAAATAAAATTACACCCATTGACAAGAAAATACATTGTACATTATGGGAGCCTGAAAAAATCTACATTTCTATTAAAATAAGATATTTATTGTCTCTGTCATTCTGTCTTTCCTACTTTCTCTTCATAAAACAAAGGAAGGGAAACAGAACAGCAAATTAAGAAAACAGCAAAACAGTAATTGATATAGCCCTATCCTAAGAAAGCTTGCAACCACTATCAACTTTACATTAAAATGAGCTGCTTAATTGGACTCACCAGGACTATTCCGTATACAAAATGTAAGTATAATGCATAATCCTTTCCAAGATCGTGATTATGTAAGGGTCATCTGTAATGAAAATAAAACTACCTCCTTTTTTTCCCCAAAACTTATTAATCTGCATTTATTTTTGTGGCTATAGCAGCATCTGGTGGACAAATAGCAAAATGCACATCTAGCATATGATTAAAATATATGCATTTGAAAATATAAATTGTTTTAATTGCTCTTGCTTTTTTTAAAATTAAAAAAAAATCCACAACAATAATCCAGTTTAAATAATTCACCTTAGATAATTCTTAACAGCTTTAAAGTTATTATATGTCTTATAAATGCTTTTTATTCTTACTTTTTCCTCCCTCATTTGAACTCTCAGGTAAGTGCTTGTGTACTATGAAGTGCTGGTCATAGTCTATCAGTGAACACAGGTCCACTTTGACAAAAATGTACAAATACCCCATAAATACTAAGGTTGCACAGTTAAGCAGTCAAAAAATTAGCACCCATTGTAAATAAAGTTGTAAAGTTATAGTTAAGAGAACAAAACTAACTCCTGCAGGTTTTCTCTCGACAGAATAAAAGCCTAAAAAGAATTCAAATCCCAAAAATAACCACTGAAAAGCAAGTTAGCAAGCTAGTGTGCCTGACAGACATTTTTTCCTGCTTCACTCATTTCTTCTATGCTTTGTTCTAACTTTGATGTAGTTGCTCTCTCCTCTTTCATATTCCTTTTACTAAAATATTTGCCTTACAGGAATATCTGTTTAGAACCAGCAAAAAAACATATTTAATTATAAGAGTCAAATACAGCTGTAACTGTATTTGCTAAAATTGCTTACTGCTGAAGTTGGCTTGAAGTGAATCCCAAAGGGTTGAAGACATATGAATATATAGGCTAAAATGTCAACTTCCTCCTCCAAGTGAAAGAGGAGCCAAGATGGAGAGGTGCTATGCTGGATCTTGTTCTCACCAACAAGGAGGGGCTGCTGGGGAATGTCAAACACAAGGGCAGCTTTGGCTGCAGTGACCATGAAATAGTGGAGTTCAAGATCCTTAGGGCAACCAGGAGGGTGAACAGCAAGCTGGCTCCCCCAGACTTCAGGCAAGAGGATTTGCATCTCTTTGTGGACCTGCTGGGAGAGTACCACAACATAAAGCCCCAGAGGGAAGAGGTACCCAAGAAAGATGGTTAACAGCCAAGGATCACCTCCTCTAAGCTTAGGAGCAATGCATCCCAACAAAGAGGAAGTTGGGCAAAAATGTCAGGATGCCTGCATGGAAAAGCAGCTCCTGGGCAAACTGAAACATAAAAGAGAACCCTGTAGAGGGTAGGTACTTTCCTACTTACTCGCAGGAAAGCAGCATATCCAACACACAACCATACACAAAAAGTATTCTGAATTTAAATGGACCAGCATCTTGATTCAGGTATTGCTTTTGCTGACAAACTCAACGCCCCCAAAGCTCTAAAATGGGGGACTTGCCAAAACCTCCTTGAAGTTCATTACTATTGTTTTCATTTTACACAGTAACTACTCCAGCTTCACAAAAAACAATACGAGGTAGTGCCATCTTAGGCACACAGAGAGAAATTCAAAGCATTTTGGTGAGAAGAGGCACGGTTCTGGATCCAGCTTAAGTATCTGTGGAAGACATCTGCAGTCATCCACCAACTCCAGGGTCATTCACTGGGACATTTACACACCAAGCTTTATCAACTGTTCATGCTTTCAGTGACCTTAAAAGCCTTGACATAAATACATACGAGACTCTAATTTCTTACTTGTAGAAGGTATCTCTGAGGTGCTGAAAACTTGCAAGCATAGATAGGAAATTAACTTGGAAACCAAAAAGAAGCAATCCAATGCAAGCATCTCTGCACCTGTACATAAGACATGTACAAGCAGCCTTCATAGGGATAGTGTATTTCATTTAACCAGGTAATATAATCAACAGGCAACTTTTTGGGCACGAAGCCCCCCCTCTCATGAGTGTGAAGTAGGAACAACTCTTTTGAAGACTAAACACAAATTACTACAGTAATTGGGATTCTAATCACACGTGTGCTAGTAAGGGTGTTCCCCAAGGAAAGAGTATTGGTACCTATCTAGAACGTGCTATATTAATATGAGAAAAAGATTGCTATATGCCAAGAGGGAAGTCTGAGGTAGATTTTATTCTGTGGAATACCAAGTGGCTAACAGGATGGGAAAAAAAATGTCATACCTCATTTCACCCCTAGCATGGTACACTCGGCTGACCTGTGAGCTGCATTTCCCCAACTGGTCTTCATAGACGTCCCTGAAGTCTTTACTCCTTCACCAGCATATCCACGTGCCCAGCTCCCGTGTAACCCTGCCAGAGGCAAGGCCTGCTGCCCTCACGTCCGAGGGCTCTGCTGATGTCCATGACTTGTTTGACAATGCACACGCAGGGGCTGTAGCAGCTGTGGGGCTCCTCATTCCTTAGCGCTCTTTGCCTGCAGTCCGGCAAAGCGCAGGCACTGCACGCAGGGAGCCAAGCCAGATTTAGAAGGGAAAGGTGCCCAGGGACAGACAGTTCAAATGTAATTTTAAACTCTTCTTCCTTTATTTTCCCGCTCAAATCTCGCACCCTCCACGTGCTACGACTGCAACGCAGCGCCGCCCTCTTCCCGCCCACAGCCGGGCGGAGGAAGGGCCGCGGCTTCAGGGCTTCCGCCCGGCCGGGGGCGGGACCGGCCCTGTCCGCCCGCCCTCCCGGAACCCGGCATGGCGGAGTATTCCTGCGTCAAATCCACCAAGCTCGTCCTCAAAGGGTCGAAAGAGAAGAGGTGAGGAGCGAGCTGCCCGCCGCCCCTGCCGTGCTCTGCCCCGCGCTGCGGCAGCCGCAGGGGCCGGCACCCGCGGCGGGGCCGGGGTAGGAGGCTGGGCAGGGATGAGGCCGCAGGGATGAGGCTGGCCCGGCCCGGCCCTTCCCTCTGCTCCGGCCAGGGACACCCCCGGCCCGCCGGCAGGGCAGGGGGCCGGGCTGGCAGCCGCTGGCTCCCGGCCCGGGTCAGGGACCCGCTCCCGCAGGGCCCGGGCGTGAGGCCGTGCGGGACAAGGCCTGGGCCGGCGGCTCTTTCTCACTTCTTTGTATCTCTCCTTGCAGCAAGAAAAAGCACAAGGAAAAGAAAAGGAAAAGGGAAGAGGATGCGGCAGAGCAGCTCGATATTGTTGGTGAGCTGCTTTCCAGGAATTAGGTGACTGTGGAAACTGTAGAGGGTATGGCAGAAGCTAAAGAGGTCGTTACAGGACTTTGTAAAGCAAGTGAGATATATAGCAGAGATATATAACTATTTCTCACAGCATGTTATTTGTATCATGGGATCTTCCTAGATTCCAAATGGAACTTGTGACACCAATGGGATGGATGCAGATTTTCATAAGTAATAATAATAAGAAAAGAAAACTGTTACTATCTTAATGAGGTAGGAAATATTTGTAAGACAGTATACAAGGAGAAAATTTTACTGTTCAAAAAATGTAAAAGTTGTAATTCTAAGTTGTGCACATGGGAAAGGCTACCTTTAACTTTGGTAGAATTCTGTAGGAGTTAAATGTTCAAACACAGATTGGTTTGAATAACTGAGGTCTAAGGATTGCAACTCACATATTTAACAGCAAGATGAAATAATATCTCTGTTTCTCTTATGGTGGAGAATCTAATAAATGGATATGACCTCAAAACTGCAGGAGACCAATCCAGAGGGAAAAAATATTTTCCTTGTGAGGTGTATCTTTGCTGCATCAGCTGAATGAATTGCCTTGGTCTCTGGACTAACACAAAGAAGGGATGAAGCACAGGAGTTTGTAACTAGGGATGACAGCAGGTCAAAGAGCAGGACTTCCTGAAGCAGCAGCAGGAACACCATTAAATTGGCTCTGGACTATAAAATAATGCACAAAGATTGTGAGATGGCTATAGCAATTTTATCTTTTGCGTTTAAAATTTCAGAGAAGACACAGAAATATAATCTCTTGAGCTACTTTAATCAGAAGTTGTGATTACTCTGTTAATAAACTGTCATGGTTTTGTATTACAGGAAACTGGTGGGCTGTCAGTAATTTTGGTGAAATTACAGGAACTATAGCTATAGAAATGGATAAAGGAGCTTACATCCATGCCCTCGACAATGGCTTGTTTACACTTGGAGCACCACACAAAGGTTTGTTCCAGGAAATTTGAAAATAATAGAATTTTAATAATGAAGTACCTAAAAGCATAGAACTAGCATCACTTCAAGGCAAGCAGTGTTACAGCTGAAACCAGTTTACTGCAAAAAATGCAATCATTCTAGCCAAAGCATGCAGATAACTTAAACCTAATGACTACCAATCAGTTTCACTCATCTAGTTTCATGCTGGCTTATGTGTGCAATAAATTAAACTGCACTGGAGATGATTACCTGTTAAAGGCCATGCCACTTGCTGGATAAAAAGCGGTATAATTTTTATTAAAACCTATAAAATGTTTATGGTGTCACTTGAAGAGTGGAATTCAAGGTAGATGAGTTTTAATGGTTATTGCTGCATCCTTGTCTTAATATACTTGTTTTGTCACTGCACAAGAGGACTACTAATGTACTGGGATAATTAGCTTGCTCTTTGAATTTGAGAGCCATGACTGACATGGACTGTTCCAGAACCCTGACAGTGTGTGAGTGAGGTCAGAGCAACAGTGGCCATATTCTCTTGTTTTGGTTTTGAGGGACAGAGAAGCTTGTAGCTTTTAGGATACTGAATTGAGTTACCATAGCTGAACCATAACGCATTTTGTTATGAAAGAAGTAATGTTACAAGGAGATTAAAGTTTTCAAAGCCACGAGGAGAATTACAAAACATTCTCAATTATAAATTTCTTTAAATGAGGATCATCTTTATTTTGTGTCTTGTTTTAAGCACTGTAAATACATGAACATAAATAAGCATTGCTTTTTTAGAAGTGAATGCTCAAAAAGGAATTGTTAACAAAATAAGTAGTATAACTACTTTCCATAGTATTTAGAAATGGTCAATGATTAATTCTTTTTGATACTGCAGTATTAATAGGCTAATATATTTTATGTTTATATTTCATGCTTAACTAATGGAAAATTCGTTCCTCAGGTGATGAAGGCCCTAGTCCTCCTGAGCAGTTTACAGCAGTAAAGTTGTCTGATACAAGGTAATTACTGTAATGTTTCAAGTTTTGATACTTGTTACCTTTGGATTTTGTGAGAGAGCATTTTAATACTCTTTGAAATACATTGTCTACTACTAGAAGTGTCTGTGATGTGTTGATATTGTGAATTTCATGAATTAAAGACACTATTGTTTTCCTTCATTTTCTCCTTGAGGATTGCTCTCAAGTCTGGTTATGGCAAATATCTTGGTATAAATTCAGACGGACTTGTTGTTGGACGTTCTGATGCAATAGGATCAAGAGAGCAATGGGAACCTGTCTTCCAAGATGTAAGCTGTTTGGAATAGTTTATTTGATGTTGCTTGTGTTTGACTGTATTTTGAGTTAATCTATGTAGATAGTTTTTGACTATGAAGTAAAAGCCTTTTGCAATCTCTTTCATATTGTAACTTACGGTTTTCCAACTGCAATGCATTTACTGTAATTGAAAGTTTTTAAAATACTTCAATAGCAGCATTTTGGTGGCTGTAAGCATCTTAAAACTGAAGGAGCCAGCAAGTCTGCTGGCTAGCTGTTGAGGTATCCACACATAAAATAATTAAACCCATTTACAGAGACTTTTGGTGTATTGTAGAGGATAAATGTTACAAATCAAGGATTATACACAGCCTCATTATACTCACAATGCATGATATTGTTTCTGCAGAGGAAAATGGCATTACTAGCAGCAAACAGCCGTTTTATTAGATGTAATGAAGAGGGGGACATAGAAGCCAAAAGCAAAACCGCAGGGGAAGAAGAAATGATAAAGGTAATCTACAACTTTTACAACTAATCTATGACTTCTACAACTAATACAGGATTGGCAGGAATACTCCAACAAGCAGGAGTCTGTGTGCTACAATTTTCTGTTAATACAGTTAAAATTGCTTCCTATAAGCTGTCAAGTGATCTGGCCACAAGAAAGGTAAATGAGTTCCAGGGCTGCATAAACTGTCAGTACTTCCTGTAGAAATAAGAAGATACTTTACCACTCAGGAGGACAAAAGAGTCTGTGTGATCTTCCAGGTAGTTCTAAACAGCTTGGGTCAGAAGAGATGAATTGTGACTGAGTCAGGGATAGAGAGGTGTTTACCAGAATGATCCAGAGGGGGTAATCTTTTAAGAGAATCTAAAAAGACTATCTTGACTTTATCTGAACATGGGAAATACATGTGTCTCTCCAAATAGAGATAGGTATCTTAACTACTCTGAACGATGGTGTTTTTAAGTCAATCTCTGAATTGTCCTTGCCAAAATTAAGAGCTGTAATAGTGCTCCTTTGAGATGAAGTCAATTATGTATCAAGGATTGCACTTAACGTTTCCCATATTTCAGGCAGCTCTTACTTTTGCAGTTGTCTCTGGTTAACCAGTTTGAAAACGTGAACTTGAAAAGTCACTATGACTCTCATTCTGTTATGAAGGATATGTAGTAATCTTTAACCTGTAACTTACAGTTTTTAAAATACAGGGGTTTTCTATTGTGTTTTGATTGGTTTTTATTTTTTCTTTCAATTATTAGATTCGTACTTGTGCTGAAAGAGAAGCTAAGAAGAAAGATGAAGTTCCACAAGAAGACAAAGGAAATGTTAAACAGTGTGAAATCAATTATGTGTATGTACTTTAGAGCTGGTAACAGGCTCAAGTACCTTTTTTTGCATCTAATTGGGGCTGTCTTTGGTGGAAGAGCCCAACTCCCATCCAGCCTTTCATTAGCAGGACAAGGGAAGAAAACAGGATGAGAAAGCTCGTTGGTTGAGATAAAGGAGAGATGCTGGATCAGATACTGTCCCAGGGTTAACTGTGAAAAATTAGTTAAATTTATTTCCTTTTAAATGGGTATAGATACTGAGAAACAAAAATTAAAAACACCACCTTTCGTTCTCCCATCTCCCAAGCTCAGCTTCACTCCATACTCTTCTACCTGCTCCTCTAAGCCAGATGGGCTATAGGTCAATACACAGTGGTTTCTTTCAGCCACTCCCTTCCTTGCCCACTTTTTCCCTGCTCTGCTATGGTCTTACTGATCGGCTGGGAGGTAATATTTCCTCCAGTGCATAAAGCATCTCCTTCCTCTCTCCTTCTCTATGCTTGATGTTCACACTGCCATTTTGCACTTTTAGGGCTTTTTTCCCCTTCTTTGCCTGTGTGGCATTTTCTCTTATCTTAAATATGTTTTCATAGGGGTGCCACCAGCTCTGCTGGTGGATTTGGCTGTGTCCTGTAATGGATGTCTTGATAGCCAGCTCTGTCCAGCACAGGGCAGCCCCTGGCCTTTTCTCACAGAGAAAACCCCTGCAGCTTCCCTACTGTCAGCACCTTGCAACTACATCCAATACACTTTTGCTCCCTGATTTCTTCCGCTAGTAGTTGAAGAAGGGGCTCTTTAGAATTTGTAACCACTTCATGCTAGTCACATAGGAGCTCATTCCTACTTAGACTGCCAAAAAAATAAAACCTGAATGTATTTTTCACCTTTCACAGAAGCCTTAGTGCAACCTTAGTACTGGGATGGTTTGCTGGATTTTATTAGGTCAGTTATCTGCTGCTTTAATAGGAGCTAAGATTCTTACTACAGCTGCTGTTGTGTTGGAAAACAAAATTTTTAAAAAGTTCCAGTTCTTTACTACTTTTCTTCCCCCTTACAGGAAGAAATTCCAAAGTTTTCAAGACAAAAAGCTTAAAATAAGCAAAGAAGATACAAAAGCGCTTAGAAAAGCCAGGAAAGAAGGCACTTTTCATGAAATGCTCCTTGACAGGTACTTCAAAATGCTAGAAATAATGTATTGATTAAAAAACTACTGGGAGATGGAATTACAGTAAAACCTGGGGTACAAAAGAGGGCTAGATTTCAGGGAAATAGCTTCCTGTGCATTTTTCCACTGGTGAGTGTTGTGCCTGAGTCCTGGGGTTGCCACTTTTTTTTTTGTTTTTTAATCTGGATTTTCACTTCTTTAGCTGAAGTTCGCACATTTGAATTTACCTGTAAATTATTAATTTCTTTTGGAAATCTTTAACTAGGTTGTTGAATTTGTTTAATACAGAGTTGTTGAGGGATTAATCTTTTTCATCATGAAAATTGAGCTAATTTTTAACATTTTTCAATACCTATAGTACCAGAACGTTTTGGAGAGACAGAAGATGGATTTTAAAGAGAAATAGTGTTTATTAAGGACAGTGTTCATGTTATCTAGTGATATTTTTTTTTCCCCTGAGCTGAGACTAAAGAAACTGTCTTGAATTTTTTAAGCCTTTTATGTCAGTATATACTATAAATACTTGCATTAATTCAGTGGGTGGAATGCAGAAAACTATTTCTGATAATTGTAAGTGATGGGAGAACACTCCTGGGCTCTCACAGGTGGTCAGCTTCAGATCACACTGAATCTGAATTCCATTCCTCAGAGGAGACAAAATGCAATTATGATAATTTGAAGGGAAAGTCAAGGTTAACTTTAAACGCTGCAGCTCTATCTCCTTAGGAAAACAAAGTTAATTAACAAATCCAAAGTGTTGTTAGGCCTTTATATATACTTTGAAGCAAAGTTTAAGAAAAATTGCTTTCACTGCATTAACACTGAGGCAGATAAAACACTCAGGTGTAATTGTATTTAGTCTTAATCTAAATCTTGTTTCATTCACTCTTCCCCTACAGGAGAGCTAAAGTGAAAGCAGATAGATACTGCAAGTGACATCCATTTTCTTCTACAACTTTGGTCCATTTTCTTCTGCAACTTTGATGGCACCGTCAAATTGAAAAAGAGTAAAATATTTTATAATTGTTTTTTATTTAAGCATTTTTTTAAGTATCTTCAGAATTGTATTAAAATTTTCTCAAATACTAATAACCGAGCTATAAAATCTTGTTAACTGTATCACTTGTGAATACTTGGCTCGTGTTAAGGGAATGGCTCCAACAAAAATTAAAGGTATATTAATTAACAGTGTTAAGCTATTTGCCATGTAACTTAAGCCCTGGGAGACAAACTGTATGCTGATTTAGTCCAGAGAGAAAGCCCCCTGGCTTTTAGTTGCCTTTAGGACAAAATCTAGAAATAAATAGATGATTGTTGGCAAATGTTCCTGCCCAGAGTCAGGAATTCTTGAATAAAAATGCAGCATAGCTGTGAGGTGTGCTGTGGAAGAGAGGGAGGAAAAAAAGTTACTAATTTTTCTCTAGAACTCCTTAGTTTGGTCTAGAACTGGGGATTAGGGCTCATTAACTAGTTGTTGTAGGTACCACACTATATGACCCTCCCCAGAAATGTGACTGTTGTACAACAAACCATTGGAATATCACAGTTCTGGAAGTGGCTTGCTGCCAAAACTACTCTCAGAAACACTGAGAAAAAGACAGCACTGCAAGGAGCAGGCTGCAGGCCAGAGTAACCACTTATTGGAAGTTCATTGCAGGTGTCACTGATCCACAGTCACTGTGAATCTTAACTACATCTGAAGTGAATGCTGATGGTGGAAGTAGACTGATACTACAGTATCTGTTTTTCTTTTAAGAATAAATTGTTTGAATAAAAACTTGACTGGTAGAACGCACAAAAACAATTGCTCAAACACAGATACACCTGTAAGCAGAAATATATGCTCTGGTGGGGAAGGGTGCTGAAAGGACTGCTCAGCAGCAGAATAAGAGCCTGAGAATTATCCCTGAAAGGGAATTTTCAATTTCATATTAGTGTACATAGGAGAATACAGTGTGTTGCAAGTAGCTCTAAGTGATAGTAAGGATAAAATGGAACTGTGAGGCATGTTTGTCACAGAGCGGTGAGTAAGTGAATTAAAAAGCAATGGCAGAGCACATGAAATGAGACTGTCCCTAGTAGGAGAGGAAGTACTAGAACTGGCAAGGGACTGGCAGCCTTGCAGAGAATATGGGTATTTTGGTAGCGTTGGGGTTGCCCTGTATGTTGGGAGTAATGATACACTACAGTCTTGAGAAAATACGTTCTGAGATAGCACAGAAATGGGGATCTGGAGAATTGACTGGAAATCTAGTCCCAAGAAAATGAAATCAAAAGTATAACAAAATAGTGAAGATCAGTATGTGTATTTAGCTGTTGCTGTGAGGAGTCTTTTTGGATGTTTTCCCAGTGGAGGTATTCATGGAGTCATCTTGAAGATACTACATCCTGACAGTAGTGCTAGCACAAGGAGCTTTAACTGAAGCAGAGAAAAAATGGGGAGGTAATTTGGGCAGCCTCTACTTAGGGGGGAAGGAACGGATCTGGAGAGTGGTAATACAGTACAGGATAGATGAGTATGAGAGAACAGAAGGGTGGATGTAAGTGCTAAATGTCAGTGAGACCAGCTGTCAGTACAGTTAGCAAGCTAACTGTACATCTTAAGAAGCATCTTCCTTCTTAAATTTTTGAAAACTGACATAAGAAACCTAGACTAAATAGTGGGCCTAAGGTACTGGTGTGGAACTTGAAGGCAGGGCATTGTGATAGGAACACAGCAGAATAGCCACAGTCAGAGAAGGCAACTGGTTCTGGAAGAGAACTGTTTCTTAAACTGAGAATTTCTTTACCAGTGAAAGAACTAAACCAGAATCACAAAGAGGCCTCAAAAAAGTACACTGTATAATATGACAATGGTATCATTTTGTCTTCAGAGCATTTGGAAAGAGTTTTTAATTTTCCAAAGTCATTGTTTATTTTCTCCTGTTAAAAGTGTATTAAAGGCAGTAAAGCATCTAGACAAAGATAATGAAGTCCCTAACAGCTGTCTGCCCCAGATATAAAAGATGAGCAAAAAGGGTTGCAGATGCTCAGAAAATAACAGGACTAGATTAATCAGACTCTTTCTTACCATAGCCCATACTATTATATTCAGATATCTGGAAGTAAATACAGGATTGTTGTCTTACATGTATTTGTTTGCAACTGAAAATATTTTCCAGACTACAGAAGCTGCCTGATCTCCTGTTTTTAAAGGAACACTCTCATGAAAATATCAAGGTTTATCCTGTTACACTGTAATTTTTCTCAGTTTCTATATCCGCAGGTTGTTTCTGTATCTTCTTTCACCTGTGCTTAAATGTTTTTCTGCCTTGATCTCTAGAGCTCCATGCAATTCCCAGCTTCTGGTCTGAGCTGGCTCCTCCCTACAATGTTACATGCTCTCCTCCCAAGGCTTTCCCACACTACAATTCATTTTTTATCTTTTCCTGTTTCTTAATTTTTGCAGCTCCATGCAGCTTTCCAGTCAACCTTCTGACAAGGACTTCCCGTCTTTTTCTTGCCACCCCCACTTGGTTTTGTAAGAGAGTTAATTGCATGGGCAATTAAGTAATAATATAAAGACTGCATCACTTCTTTTCTGTGTGCCTAAAACCACATGACATATCTTAGGCACTGCACAGAGCACATGAGACAAGGTTAAACACAGGCATCCTGGAAGCTTTTGGGTACTTTTCCATGGTGCTTCCACGAACAGTTGCCGATGTGCACAGTCATGAAGTATTAATTTGCTCACACTAAAATGATAATGCTCATACTAAAATAACAGTACACACCTAATTTGGCTGCTGGTTTGTACTTGATGTTCCAACAGCCTGGTCTAGTAGAAGATGGCCCTGCCCATAGCAGGGGGCTTGGAACTAGATGATCTTTAAGGTCCCTTCCAACTCAAACCATTCTCCAATTCTATGACATAGATACCATTTAAATAATGACTAGAAGGCAGGACGCTTATAGACAGATGCATCTCATGCCCTGTGTTTCTCATTAGTCTGTTCCCCCAGTTGCCTTCTTCCTGAACTCCCAAGCCACAAGGTGGAGAAAAGTCCTTCCTCGAGAACATGCCTGCCTGGCATCTCTCATTACCACTGATGCTCAAAAGACAGGCTGGAAATAAATCCCCATAGACTGATGTCTATAGAGCAGGTATTTGATTATTGCAGCACTGGTGGTGAGGGGGATATCTCCACCTAACTCACCCACCTTTGTCAAGTGCTGTGGTGTATTTATACAGTAAGTATTGCTTAGTATCACTATGTCACTGTAACATCATCATATATATGCCAGAACAAATTTACATAGTATGATCTCATGGTTATTAGATAGTTCTTTCACACTACGCTTACGCCTCCCCAATTCAGGGGTCATCGGGGGTCTTGGATGAAGGCTTCCAAGGTTGTCTTCGCAACTGAACTTTTCAACTTTGTCTTTGGAGCGTGCGCACTTACGGTATTCCTTGGTCTGTCTGGTTCCAACCAGTCTAAATTCTTTATTTTGTGGCTAATTTGCTTTAAATTTGCCAATTTCTCATTAGTACTATACTTACCTATATCTAAAGCCATCCACTTGGTAAATTTTTTCTTCTTTGTTTTGCCTGTTCAGCATTAAGAAACTAGTTAACCATATACTAGCCATTACATTGTATAGAAAGTTATTGATATCAGGTTATATAGGTATAAAAAGCTATGATTTGGGTTATATTTATATCAGGTTATATAGATATATCAGGTTATATTGATATCTTATAACTCAAGCTATATAAGCACGTTGTAACTTTGACCTAAGTTATATAGGCATCACCGCACAGCCTGCCTAGAATCTCCGCAGGACACAGAGTAATTAAAAATCGCAGTACTGCCGAAGTGAAAACTGGTGCCACGAGTTTTCTCTTAGCGTTGCAAAGAGAGGCGATTTTATTTCAGACTCTCCTGTGCGGAAGTTGCCTTTTGTGGCAGCGCGACTGAACATGAGCAGCTGCGCTGTACCCTAACTGCACGGGCGGTGCGGGCCGGGCGGTGCCGTGCCGTGCCGCCGCTCCCGCCCCCGGCGGGCGGGGCTCTGTCATGTGGCCGCTGCTCCGGGAGGCGCTGCTCGGAGCCGAGCCGGGCAGGACCATGGCGGGCCGGGGCTGGGTGCTGCTGNCGGTGAGCCTGGCGGGAGACGGGGAGGGCGGACGGGAGCGGATCGGCCCGGGGGTGGCGGGGGGGATGCGGCCGCCGCCCTTCCCGGCGCGGGAGGCCCACGCGTGTGGATGCGCGGCATTGCCTCGCCCCACGGGCTCCCCAGCTCGGGCAGGGCTCCTGCGGCGAGCGGCGCGGCCGCGGCAGCGAGAGGGGCCGTGCCACGGCCCTGCTGGACAGGTCCTTGCTCGCTCCTGCGCCCGGTTTCGTGCGCGTCTGCAATGTCAGTGCTGCCCTGCTACACCGCAGCCGCGATTTCCAGAAGGAAAGTTAAGAGGAGTTGAACCTGCTGAGTGTGCTTGCTGTAGTTCACCCGAGAGGAGGAACGCAGAGCAGGTAGACTTGGTGTGTCGTTTCTCGCTCTCTCGGCTGTTTGGGTTTTCTTAACTGAATAAGTGAAATATTTAACTTCTGGTGGAATTGGGAAGCTGGGAATGCGGGGGAAGTCGTTTGGAGCAGGTTGACTTCCATCTCCTGGGCAAGTAAACAGTTGCTCTTGCTTCCTGGTGTATTCCTGAAGCAGCATTCTTTCATCTCTTGAAGTTCCTAAATTTACTCGCCCTCTATGAAGAGGACAGGTTTTAAGTATCTCTGGATTTAAAAATATTTTTTGCAATCTATTTTTAAGTATTTCTTTTATTCTTTAGTTTGTTCCAAGTCTTTTTTTTTTTTTTAAGCAAATTACGTTGATGTCGGGGAAATTAGTAGGAGTTTTGTGAGAAGGAAGAGCTGCAGGAAATGACTGTGGACATCTGGATAGCCAGTGTTCTCTTAACGTCTTTTCTACACAGAATTGGGCTTCTCTCTTTCCCTTCTCTTCTTCCAGTCCCATCCTACCGGCCAAGAGTAGCTTCCTAACACTCTAAGCTATCTCCAGCTTAAAACATCTCCAGAATTTCAGCCAAAAGTGTCCTGGAGTCGTAGGAGAAAGTGCCAGCTGTCAGCAAAGTAGTAGCATTAGAGCTTGATTTGAATTTTATTTCGCTCAGTACATCTTTGCACTTGCACAGTGTCTGCTGTGTATCCAGGCTGCAGGTTGTGCTGCTGTGCAGCCTGCTATTAGGCTTGGATATTTTATTTTTGTTTGAGATGCAGGGATGCATCATTTGCTCAAGAATTCTTCCTAAGTGCCACTGGGTTCATTTCATAAACAAAGAACACAGAAGATAAAAGCCTTGAAATACATCTCAGAGGTGCAGACTGTCAGTCACTTTAGCTTTCATTGAGGCCCCCTCAACCATACTGACCTTTGTGTCCAAACTGCAATTTGTGTCGTCACTGTTTGTTCAGTACTGCAAGAGTACTGCTAACCTCTGTGTTCAGAGGGGTGAACAGCATTTGGACTCTTGCAGCACAGTAGTGTTGCATTGGCATCATCCCATCTAGGAAAAGGAGCAGAGAGAAAAATGTGTTACATCACAGAGTTCATAGACCAAAAGATGCTGAATATAACAGATTGACTGAAAATACGGAATTATATTTAATAGCTCAAAGAGGTAATTTTCTATTTGTTTTTACATAAGAAGGTGAAAATATAAAATACATAAATATTAAGGAGGGATGCTAGATATGGTCTACCTCAAAAATAAAGAAATAAATAAAAGAAATAAAGAAAGTGCTGGTATTCCTTAAACTGGACAATTCAGTCTATTTCCTATTAATGAAATCAGGCTAGGTGTCAAAATACTTACTCAGCAGTCATTAAACCATGCATTAATTTTCTGTACTACAGTCAATAATAACTGTTACTACTTGATTTTTTTTTTTGCAGTTCACCCAATTCATCTCAACAACTCGCTAGTTATTTGGTTTCTGTTCCACTTTTTTTTTTTATACAATTAGTCAAAGTATAAATCTTCTGTGCTACTTCCACTTTTTATTTCCATCTTTCCCCATACCATGTTCCACTTCTCCTCCACTTGTTATCTTCCTGTTAGTGTTTTGATCCTGTGCTGCCACATGTCTGTTTTTGTATCATTACCTACCTCTTAATTTGAAAGTTGGCTGTATATAAGATAACCAAGATATGCTACCTACTGGTAAGAGTAGATTTTAAAAAGCAAAACAAAGAGAACATTAAATCACCATTCAAGAATAGCTGTATTGTTCTCAGGAGGTTCAATGCATGTTTGAAAAGCACATTTATAGTGGTAACCTGCTGTTTGGATCCAGCTTCCAATAGCTTGTTCTAGGGGATGACCTCTGGCTTGTCACATTGAAAACTGAAGGTGATTCTGTCATGCTGGAAGGATGTTCCTGCTTTTCTTGGACAGAATTTATTGTTCCTCTTCCAGTGTCAAGCCTCTGCAGAGAGGAGAACCCTGCTGACCACAGTAGTAACTTCATAGCTGCTTATTTTACTCTGGTTATAAAAAGTGCGTGATGGTTTTTCTGTTGCTACCAGAGAATTCTACAGATGTCTTTTTTTTTTTAACCTTCTCAGAAAGCTTTGCAGTTAATCTTTAGCTGGTTGCAGGTAACAATTTTTTTGTTCCTTGTTAGAATTTTGTGTAAAAAAAAACCAAAACAACAAAACACCTCACTTCTAGTTTTCTGATTGTCTTGACATCTTTTTAAGTTGCTGCCTATGTGCCAGGGGAAGCCATACATGGAGATGTTGCAGTCACTTGGTTTGTTCTCATTGGAGAGGAGACTGAGACCTCATTGCAGTCTACAGCTCCTCCCAAGGGCAAGCACAGGGCAGGCACTGATCTCTTGTTGCTGATCAGCAATAGGACCTGAGGGAATGGCCTGAGGCTGTGTCAGGGGAGGTTTGAATTGGATATTAGGGAAAGGTTTTTCACCGAGGGTGGTGGGGCACTGCCTGTCAGGGATCAAGATGCATTTGGACATGTTCTCAGGCACAGGATGTGACTCTGGGGCTTGTCCCATGTAGGGCCAGGAGTTTGACTTGATGATCCTTGTGGGTACCTTCTAACTCAGGATATTCTGTGATGTAATAGTTAACCTAAAGAAACAGTTAATAATCTCTAATTTCTTCAGATACCTCAATCAGTTTTGAAAGTTGTATAGGTTGTTTTAGGAATTACTGGCTTCTTCACCTTGCTTTACTTTTTCTCTCTCCCTTTAACTGTTGCTTTCCTCACCTTTTTTGTGGCTTAGGCTGCAAAGCTCTGGGAAGATAAAAATAGCTGCAGATACAGGATTAAAATCACAGGGGAAGGTGCCAGGAGTGACATAACGTTTAGCACCTTTAGCTTAAAATCCTCTGAAATCAGTTTTGTACAGGTGCCACTGTTTCCTCTGTGAGTGTGGGCTCTACTGACAGAGCAACTGAATTCTCATCCACTTTGGATAACTTTTTTTGTTAGAAGCTTTATCTGTCAGGAAACATATTTTGATGGAGATATTTCCTGAAGGTTCAAATCTGTACATCCATTGCTGTAGGATGTATATGTAATGTCACTTTTTTCTGATGGATTTTAGCATTGCAGGATGGAAAATTGCACAAGACAAGTTGCGTCAATACTGTTAAGCATTTGTCTGGCTTTGCACAAAACCTCTGACTTTTGTTGCCTAATTAGTCATCTGATATCCCTCCTACCCTTCTTGTTTTGACGCTTCCTCACTTTGAAAATTAAATGGCCTTTTGTGTTTGACTTTTTGTTCCAGCTGTGCAAAGGCTATAACTACACTGCAGTGGAATCTAGGAAACACAAAGCTGCTGGTCTTATACCTTCACCTCATGTTGGAAAACCAAAATTCATCTCATGCTTTCTCCCACCAACTGGAAACAGTAGAAATAAATAGCATTACAACACAAAGAAATCAATCCCAATTTAGAATTGCTGTTTCCAGTTGTAACAACTTAGGCCAGTGTTTAAAGTCCGTGGGATTGTGTTTTCTATATTAATGCCTTAAAAACAGATAATGAGGTTAGCCCAAAGAGAACATTGACATCAGTTAATTTCTTTGTCCCAGTTATGTAGGTGCTGGGGATGTTGTCACAGTTTTCACTGGAACCAGAATGCATTATAAGGACACACTAGTAATCTAATTAATGCAGCCTAATAAATATTGGAGATTAAGGGTGGGGAGGAAGGGAAGTAGTAGAAGGATCGCTCCATATTTTGTTTGTGTTCTGTCTCCCAAACAATTGTGCTTTGGGAGCTTTTCTGCGGGCTCCAAGAACAGCACATGTACCTTTCCTTTTTCTTAGTGAGATATATTATACTCTAAGGAGTTTTCTGAACTTCTCACATAGTTTCAGGACCAAATCTGGCCTGCTCTCAACTGGCTTGAAGCACAAGTGTGGGTGGCCAGTAGGCATTTGCTTGTATGTCACTGGATAAAACATAGAGTTATAATTGGGGCATGTATATGCATATGTTTATATATATATATGCATGATTTATGTAATTGATAGAAAAACAACCTTGCATTCACTTTGAGCATGCCTAAAATAGTTCTCAAACTTTCCTTTGTAACTAGCCATGCTCCCAGGAATGAGGGTGTTTTTTTTAGTCACATTCCTGAATTGCACCCCACATAATGTTTAGCACCATTTTTCCACACTGAATCCAAAGTCGTGCCATATAGCTAATTCCACCAGCTGAGGGATCGCCCAAAGTTCATTATGCTTTCCCTGCCCCAGCCGCACAGTGCAGTTTAACACTAAACATAATTAGGAATGACACTATAAAATGGGATTACGCATTGGAGGAACAGAACAGACTGGTCCACACTGAGATCTGAGGTTCCTGAACTTGCAGAAAGAATATGCTTTTGAAGTGGTCGTCATTAAATCACATGGAGTAAAAATATATACAGTTTGTATATTTGTCATACCCTTGTGGTTGCCCTGGACTACTTAGACAAGTTGTCTAAAGGTCTGTCAGACAGCATGGGGAAGTTGCTTCTGGTCCCTCCTCTTCTATTTTCCTCTTTCCAAAGTCCCAAGACTTTGAATTAACTGATTAGTCCTAAAGGTTTAATTCAAAACTAGGTCTACTAGAATAATAGTGTTTTAACAAAGAGGCTAAATAGTAATGTTCCATTGTCTTTGCAGTATGGAGAAGAATGCAGGAGTAAAATGTACCCTCCTTCAGGACCAACGTAAGTAATCTGATTCAGCTTGTCCAGCAAATTACAGAGAAGTTGTGATTTGCAGGTCTGAACACGGGTTTTTTTTCTTGCAACTTGTTCCTGTTGCAGGTCTACAAAATGCTAGTAACAGGTGGGAAGCACCTATTTTGTCAAATGTTTCTTCAGAGCCTTCTTTAAATTTGATCTCTGGTATTTCTCTCTCAGGTTCAAAGGGAATATACCCACATATGTCATAAATCTCGATTTACCTCCCAGCAAAAGGTGGGATGAGTTGATTCGTGACAAAAAGACGGAGGTAAGAAATGCAGAGCTTGCTCTGAAGCTTAGCAGATATAAAATTAGCACATAGCCTTTTATTTTGAGAAAAGTTTTAAAAGGAATACATGTGCTAAAAGTATCTGAAAGGGATAATATTTCCAGCAGACTTTTCTAATATGATTCCAGTCCAAAATAATTGCTTGGGTAAATTTTTTTTTCTGTTTAACACTTAAGCTAGCAGCATCAAGTGTAGAGACACTGGCGTTTGGGATGGTGAGATGTAAAAACCAGTGTGCCATAAACAAGTGTGTGCCATTCCATATATCAAACCTCCTTAGTCTTGAAGTGATGCAGAATGAAGAGGGAGTGACACACCAAAGAAACAGCCTTGGTAAACTGAATTGAAACTGAGGCAGCATCTCTTCTCTGCACCTCCCTACTTCTCTCAAAAGGCTACATGAGATGATGAAATGGCAAGGGGGAAATTAAGAACTTCTTGCCCTTTTCAGGAATGCTGGTTGTAGCACTGGTGTTTACATAGCACAAATATTTTTTTTAATATTTGAGCCTATTTCAAATTACTTAAAACAGCTGTTCTGAAAATGGCTGAAAATTCAGTTCAGTAATGTTTAATTTCTCAAGGCCACGTCTTTTTGCTATATCCCTCGACTTTGGCCTTTCCACTCTGAAAGCCAGAAAAATTCTACTTACATGTCAATATTTATTTTAAAAGTCTCATTTAAGCCAGTGGGCATTGGCAGCTTCAGGTTTCACCTTAAATTCTGAAGAGTTTTATCTCTTGTGTACATTGGAATTAGATCACATGGAGTGGAACTCTTGTTTGCAACATTTACATGTTGCAAATCGAAAGCATGTGCTTTAATAAGAGATTTATTGAGTGTTTTTGTCTTCAGTAATATCAGTGCTTAAGCAAAGAGCTTGAAATTAACATTCTGAAAGATAAAAGAGTGTAGAGTACTAAAATGTGTTCAAAGGAGCAGAACACAAAGATGGCTTTCCTGTAATTTGTTATTTCTGGTAGAAGGACACATTGGAATTAATCAAGAAAGTTATGTGAACAAAGCTTGAAGAGTGATTCCAGTGGGGAGCTGGGGGTATTTCAAGAACATAACATTTAGCACTTTATTTAAATATGTATTTTTTGCAACAAAGTGTTTTTTTCAAAAGTCTGTCAAGGAGTCCTGTTAGTANTGTTGTGTGCAAAAGTCTGTCAAGGAGTCCTGTTAGTATACTAGCAATTCTTATGCTTAAGATTTTCTATTCAACAAAAGCTCTTGCTCTTTTTAGTTGAAGACTGTGATCCAGAATATTAAAGATATAGCAAATACCTTCTTCCCCAGTGGCAAAGTTGTTGACATAGTGGATAAGAAAATAGTAAGTATTTTCAGCTTAATTATTTTATTACTGTATGCTCTGACTACAGAATTAGAATATTTCTAAATCTGGCAATTAAGAACTTTCAAAGCTATTAATTTACAAGTTCTTAATTCCACTTCCAGAATAGAACAAAAATTCTATTTCAAACAGTCACTCTGAAATTTTGCCTTCTTATCTACTCTGAATGACTGAAACCATCAAACAAGAAATGCATGTCTCTTCCTCCTCTAATTTTTCCTAAGATCTTTTCAATTTTGGATTAGTAACACTGGACAAATATGCAACAGACTGTTACTGTTGCAAAACACTTGACTGAAATTTTTTACCATATTCCACTTCTTTTAAACAGTAGAGTAAAATCAGATTTTGAAATAGGTAATAAATGTCTGATCACAGCAATAGTTTGACCAGGCTTCACCTTAAAAATTAATTTGATTCTGATTAAAGTAAGCTTTGGCATGGAACAGGAGAAAGCAGTGTAGGGTTAGAGACAGCAAAAGATCAGATCTCTACCCCATCTTTAGTTACAGCCTTTAGTTATATCCTCGTGTGCCTGAGTGGGGTGGACATAAAGGCAGCTTTTACAGGTGCCATGCCAATGTGTGAAAGTCAGGGATGCCCAAAAACACTGACATTGAGCTCCATTGCAGCTGAGCTTTTAATTTATACGAGTCCTACTTCACTTTTCTGTCTGTGCTGCTAAGAGAGGCTGTGCTTATGTCCATTGCACACATTAGTGTTTTGATAAGTTTTACTTCAGTTAAGTGCATACTTGTCTTCAAAGGACTCTGCAAACATCCTCAAGTTCTACAGATTGCAGAGACATTTAACACTCAATAGCTATGAGAAAAGTGTGCCTGTTGAGGAGACGTTTGTTATAAGTAACAAAATATTGTTAATTTAAACATATATCATACAAAACTTTTCCTTTCAGGCTCATCTGACTGCCACACTCCCTTATCCTTTCAATGAAGAGCTCGAAGGGATTGCAAATGCATCTGGGATTCCTTTGGGTAACAGTTTCCAACACTTTATTAACATAGTGGAAAGATGAACACGGATTAATTTAAAATTAGTGTGTTTACCAGTGTGCAGTTAGTTAGTTGTAGTCATCTGTGACTTTAGCAGATCGTTAATTAAGTAGTTAAAACAATAAATTACATCTCACACTAAACAAAAACAGTGTTTGAGAGGAAAATGGAATAAATCATATAAGCCTTTTATCAGGCTGAGACTTCTCTGTAGAGCTGTAAGTTCCCACTCCTAGGTTTTGGGAAGTGGAGCAAGTCTCAGCTGCTGTGCACCAAAATTTGAGGGAATCCTTTATTCTTGTTGGTTTTGCACTCTGCTGTGTGTCTGCTGTTGACATAGAAAGACGTCAAGGCTCAGTTTCCTGCTGTTCTTTCTTTCCCTTGTGGTCCTTGCCTTGTCCTTCTGCCTTTCCTCTGTACCTCCTGCAAAGAAGGCCATTCCAGGTGAGGAGAAGGCACTGAGTTCTTCCAGAACTGAGACAGAGAAGGAGCACTGCCTGTTTGCACTGCTTCCCTCCCACAGGAGCAGTACACCTGCTGCTAGCAGCAGCTCTTATGTGGCAGTAGTGGTACATATAGCAGCTTTCTCCTTCAAAGTGAATTTCACAGCTTGTTTTGAAGTTTCCAGAGGAGGAAGTATCAATGACTGTCAGTTTTGTGCATAGTAAGGCAGAAGGTCAGGGGATTCTGATCCCTCTATTTGCCTTTCAGGAAGCTCTTGATGGTGCTGAACCAGTCATTTTAAAGATCAAAGATTTAAATTGAAATATTTAACAGAAATATTACAGAATACTGAACTTTACACTATGCTTTTTTCTAACCATTTTTTTCTGTTCATGGTAGGTTTCAAACTATTGAACTTTGTTTCTTTTTCTTTTCTAGGGGAAATCGTTATTTTTAACATTTTTTATGAAATTTTTACTGTATGTACATCAATAGTGGCAGAAGATAAAACAGGTAATGCAATCCAAAATAGTGATAACAGTTCTCTTTCATGTAGAAGAGGGTCCACCTCAGTTATGCAAATACATTCATCCTCAACTGCAGGCAATAAGGTCTATCAAAGAGTAACAAATAAAGTATAAAAGGTAATAATAATGCCTAAGGACTGATAATAAAAGGTATTCCTTGAGAAAGGGAATAACAGTTCATAAGTGTCTTAGGTTTTAAAAAAAGGACAAAAATACTTGCAAAGATGGTTTGATTTTGGTTTTGTCAGATGGTGAGTTTTTTGTCATTGGTTGGTTGGGGGTTTTTTAAAAGGTGGTATTTGTGTTTCTAGGGGAAAGAAACACCAGAAACACACCTGAAACTTTCTCAATACCATGCAGGACTTTGCATCTAGTTTCTAGATATTGCATGTGTATGCTGGTAGAGAAAATGGACAGTCTCTTCTAAGAAAAGAGACTCTTTGATTCTCCTACTTAGTTTTGCAGCCCTTGTCTGCACCTGTTCCAACTTACGAAGTTTCTAAGGGATTCTCAGAGGGCTTACAAGCATCTCACTTTTAGAGGAAGCTCAAGGTGTTGCCATCACATTAAGATAAGGTGGAAAGATTAGAGGCTGAGATGGACAGCAGTTTGCAAGATTACTTAATTTCAGTTATGGCAAAACACTTCTCTGACCAATAAAAACCCATCATAATATTGTGGTTATGAAAAGAGCAAGTAGAGAATGCTATTTTCCTTGCCCACTTTCCCAGATATTTGACTGTTTACTCATTTTTTGGATTTCTAAGCTGAAATTTTCTATTTCTTTGGAAAATTGTATTTAATTATTTATTGTTGTATAGGGAAACTGTACCATGCCAGAAACTTGGATTTTGGACTCTTCCTAGGGTAAGTACTTAAAATTGTGACTGTTTTTTTTAAACCCAAAGAAAAACTAGGCTGAACTTGAAATAGCTACATACATTCTTTGAGTCTTCTTTGGACATCCATAAGACTGTGACAAGTAATTCTCCATTATCTGTTGTGAAAAAAGGCTAAAATGAAAAGATCAGGATGTTCTGCTGATATTTATGTCAAACTGCCCCAAACTGCATCAAGAACAGTTGTGTTTTGCTACTTACTGTTTTTCTCAGCTCCAGTTCAAACTGTGTCAAACCAAAGAATGGCCCATGTAACCTGATCTCTGAGGCACAGTGTATCTTGTTCTTTACATGAAGGGCTGAAGCAGCAATTTTAATACATGCAGTGAAATGGGGATTGGACTGGGGCTTGAGGTTTTAGTGATTTCCCCTCCTCTCCTCTTCCCCAGTTATTGTACTGTGCTCCACTGGCACTTCCATCATTCTTCATTTCTTTACAAACGCTGTAGTTTGTTGCCTAGCACTCATTAGTTCGTCTTTAATACCCTGTGATCAGGTAGTTCAGCGTTTGCTTTTATTACCCCAGTATATTTTGTAATATCACTCATCCAGATGATGCTCAATGCACAATTGGAATTTAAATGCTCATCTTTAATAAAGTTCTTATATACCTATTAAAAACTCACATGTTGTCTACTGTGACACCACCTGTCCCTTGGTTTGGTTTGTGTTGGACTTCTCTCACTTGTCAGAAATACTGTAAAAATGCTTCCTGAAAATTAAAGAAACTTTCAAAGCTGCTCCCAGAGTCTGGATTATTTCCAGAGAATTCAACAGTCTGCTAAGTGCTCTTTATCAGCCTTTTGCCTACAAACTTGTCTGGCTGTTTCACAAAATTGGTACTTCCCTTCATGTAGAGCAAATCCAGTAGTACATGGTTTCTTTTGTGCCTTTGAAAAATAAGAATTCAAGGTTTGGTGTCACAAGCAGTACCTGTAGGTCCCTTTGCCAGCAGGTAGAGAACAAAGTCATGTGTTCAAAACAAACTAGCTGTGATGGTGGTGCTGTTTAATCCTGAGCAATAGATATGCTCTTGGTTCAAACAGAACTTAGTTCTTTTCACTGCCTGCCTGTGCATTTAGACTTCTTAGTTGTTCCTTGCTGGTGCTTCTCAGGTAACTACAGAGCAGTTGGCTGACATAAGATCAGAGGACAGGATGCCTGCATTCTCTGAAGGGAAGCTTTGAAAACTACTGAGAGAGGGAAGTTTCAAATGCTGTACTGTCTCCTGCAGGTGGGATGTTAAAAATAATTCCTGGACGCTAACTCGGGAACTGAAGCCTTTAGTGGTACTCTTGGACTTTCAGAGAAACAACAAAACAGTGTTCAAGTCCACAAATTTTGCAGGATACATAGGCATGGTGTCTGGAGTCAAACCAGTAAGTATGGGGATGGGGCCTTGATGCTTCAGACTTTCCTTTAATATTTAAATTTTTCTGCTTTCATGCTCTGCCTTGGGATGTTTTCCAATAAATGATCTCTTAGTTGTTCTGGTGCACAGCATAGCTACTTGAAGACAGATAAAAGAAAACAATGCTGCATCCTTCCTTGTGAAAGGAGATAGCCTACATGGAATGTTTCTGTTTGGATAGTTCTTAAATGCAGCATTAAATTTCAAATATGAACAGGAATGAATACAAAGTGCTGAAGTGGTTAGAGTTTCTTGCTGGCTAATAGCTAATGCTGTAATCCCAGAGGTGAAACAGCACATTTGTGCTATTTAATTCTTTCTCCAATCCTTCTTGGAAAAGGCACTCCTGCATTTTAAGATTTTTTTTGTTTGGTTTATGTTTAATAGGCTCCTGAAATCTAGGGTTTATATACATCTTAAAAACCAGCAGTACAGAACTACATCAGGGTGTCCAACTTACCACAACTTCTCCTTTTCTATATGCTCTATCTTCTATTGTAATAGTGTTTCTTCTCGTAGAGCATTTCTGACCTAAATCCCTGCATTGTATTCATTTATTTTTGTCTTTTGCTCAAATAAATTGGGAAGATTCCATGCTGAAAATGATTCAGTGTAGCTGAATTCAGTTTTTTTCTGAAACATTAGTCGGAGAAGACTGAGATTTGAGTTTGAATTGTGTGTTCCAAGTAGCATGGACTGCAGAGTGTGCTATGTGAATAGCAGTTACATATCAGGGTGTGCTTAGCACTGGAACTTAAGCTAGAATAGTACTGAGAGGTCTGACAAGAAGGTGACATACAGCAGGGAAAGGAAAACTGCTAATTCAGTGATGCAACACAGACCCAGAAGAAAAAATGGCCACAGGCTTGACTTGCTTAGTGTAAAAGCATGCCTTGCTGATTGTCTGCCAGGTCAAAAAACTAATTTCTATTTATTCAAGCCATGATAAATTAGGTTCTCTCTACATGAGCTTGATCTTGTAGTCTGTTACTCAAACGGGAAGAGTCTAACAAAAGCTCAATTGACATCTAAATTGCAATGCTGCTTCTTGTTTATTAGTGGTAGTCATGGGCTGGCAATGGCTGAAGGTTGGCTTGTTTAATGCTTTTCAGAACTTGTTCACTCTGACAATGAATGAGCGTTTCAGTCTTGATGGTGGTTATGTGGGTGAGTAATGTTCATTTCTTTCATTATTTCTGCCCAAGTTTTCCAGACCTTGGGCAAACCAGTTACTTTAACAAACAGGCACACAAATGGTGAAAAGATTGCAGATGAGTAAGATAAAAGACAGCTAATTTTAAAACCAGCTGTGAAAGTTAAAATAGCATGAGTGAACTGTCTGAAAACAAAGNCCCTCTAAGTATTATGCTAATTTAATCTGCTTTGCATTCAACTAGCATGAATACTGTAGATGTATGCTTAATATCCTGTGATACAGATACCTCCCTAGTGGCCTTAGCTTTAAATAGTTCTAGTTTTGCTGGTACTCTGGAGCAGGAGGTGAAGCATCACACATGATCCCTCTAATATTTTTTCTCAGATTTCTTTTTTCCTGATGAGTCTGTTGGTAATCTAAATGCGTAACAGCATTCTGCATCAAAGCACATCCAACAGGTACTGGTACATTGTATGAAGTAAGCAGAAACAAAGCTGTTATGCAGTAAATTAATTCAATGCAATATGACACAGGATGTCATCACTTTACTCATATTTTAAGTGTAGAAAAAGTGCAAGGAGCACCTCTAAACCATCATACTTTAAGTACAAAAGGAGATGAGAAGCTTTGCTTAAATGTGGTCCTTTATCATGATCCTGTCTCCTCATATGTGCATGAAATGGGAAGAAAGGCTTAACTACCCAAGCTTTTCCTGGGTCTGTGAAACTTGCTCTTCAGTACGTGAACCATTTATAGCATTTAATAGTCCAACATTATTTTACCCACAGTTACCAGGATGCAAAAGACAGACTGGCAAAAACAAGACTTCTGGCTCCAGCTTACTTTATTCTGGGTGGAAAAAATTCTGGAGAAGGGTGTGTGATAACTCGATCCAGGACAGCTGCTCTGGATATCTGGGAGTGAGTATACTTGACCTGACACCAGACTCAGCCTTCCAGAAGAGGACAGGTTCCACCAATTATTGTGTGGTCTGTTTCCTGTGACTGCTGTTGTACAAGAACTCACTTCTTTACCATCATTGAAAAGTACCACAGCAAGCCTAAAAAAATAATGCATCTGTATATAGTATATACTGTATACATGTATTTACTATATACTTAGAGAAGCAAAACACAGACTTTGACCTCTTTTCCAGCCTTGATATCAAGAAGGGCACATGGTACGTGTTAGAAACCAACTACGATCGCTGGAAGCCTCCACTGGTGCTGGATAATCGTAGAGGACCCGCAATGAAATGCCTGAACCAGACAACACAAGAGGTAAGCATCCTCCAAATACCTCATATCCTGAAACTCCCAAGTTGCAGTATTGAGCTGACACAGCCAGGAGCATTCAGGTTATTTTCAAGCACTGCTGTAATGACACAAGTGGCTGATGATTTTGTGATAACTTGTCTCTGCTTCTGGGTTATAAGAAGATGGCTCTTTACATGGGAGAGGATGTGGTTTTTTTGTTTATTCGTTTGTTTATTTGTTTGGGGGTTTTTTTTGGGTATTGTTTTGTTTTTTGGTTTGGGTTTTGGTGGTAGTTTTAGGGGGGGATTGGATTTTTCGGGATTCTTTTTGATTTGGTTTGTTGGGCTTTTTTTGTTTGGTTGATTGGTTTGTTTTGGGCTTTCTTTTCATCTAGGTGGGTTTCCTGAAAGTATTTTCAGCAGCTGTATATACAGGAGAGTACACCCAGAGATACTTTGAGAAAGACTTTTGGTGTTTTCAGGGTAGTTTCACCAGTGAAATTCAAACACACACTCTCAGGCAGCAAACACACTTAAGTGTGCCATGCTTGGCTAAGATCTGGTCTGGTCAAATTTTTGCAGCCTACATTCTTCAGGTATCAAAGTGTTATGGGAATCTTGTACTCTTCAAGATGTATCTTGTTATTTAAGTGAGGTGTAAAAAAATGAGTTCTCAGCATTAAGATTAACAGGTTAATGCCCCTTAATATTGGTGTATTATTTTCTTTCAGAATCTCTCCCTACCAGCAATTTATGATGTTCTCTCCACAAAGCCTGTCCTCAATAAGGTAATGCTTCTATTTTTGCAGGAAGTTTAGAGTGGGGAGCAGCCCACTAACTACTGTACATCTATAAGGAGGAGGCTTCAGTGGTACATTCAGGGTTTTTAGGCAAAAATGTTAATGTAAAAACAAATTTCACATTACTTTTTAAAAGCAAAATGTAATTGCTGGAATAGCTATTTTCCAAAGGCCTTATAGCTTTAAAATTCTCAGTAGCTTGAGCCCTTTCCTCATAGCTGGCCCTAGTTTGAGGCAGCAGCCGCTTTGGAGGCATCTTGAGCACCCTTCTAACCAGAAATAATGTGTGATCTATGTCTTTGTAAATTCACATAAAACAAGTTAATATACCTCATGATTTAGGCATACTACAGGCACATTATTCTTGCAATACAAGAGGTTTTAGTCTGACCTTGAAATTTTGGTGTTTAGGAAAAAAACCTGAAGGAAATAGTTTTTAAGAGTTTTTGAATAATGAAGTTTAGTTCCTGTGCTAAGTGGAGGCAGCATTCTTGACTGAGAACACAGACAATTCGTACTTGCATGTTGTTGACTAAAGAAGGTAAATGCTTATTTTTGTAGAACTGTTCACCCGTATCAGAGAGAGTTTTTCACTAATTCCTGTGATGTGATTTATTTTCTTCTTTCTTCTTCCTCCCCCTGCCAATTAGCTGACTGTGTGCACAACGCTGATGGAGGTGTACAATGGCCATACAGAGACTTACCTGCGGGAATGCCCAGATCCCTGTAGCCCTTGGTAGCCCTGTACCTCTCCTGTGTTGGAAGCTGCTTGTCCAAATTGGCATCCTCCACGAGAAAATGCTTCTGGAAAGAGATTACTCAGTCTAACTCCGTTGTTCAGAAATCTAATGGCTCTATAGAAATGGCAAAGCACTTCTAACAATGAAGGACTCTGTCTCACAGCAGACTCTTCTTGCTTTGTAACCAGCAGTTCTGCTGACAAGAAATGTATCCTCATGAATGTCTGGTATAATTTCAGCCATTTCTGCCAAATGAGTTCAGCAGTTAGTTCTAGATCTCTTCAGTCTTGGCAGTATTCTTGGTGTGTTGTTGGTTGGGGGTTTGTTAATTTTTGGGTTTTTAGTTTGGTTTATTTAGATTAAAATCCTTCTAAAGGACACAAGTTATAATGGCACGTACCAAGCATCAAAAAGAATTGGGTGTAAGACGACCATCTGGGACAATACAATTCTGTTATTCTTTCATAAGCACTTAAATTGCTATTGTTCTGGTGTAATATGAGAATATGTCTGATCTGCCCTTTTATAAAATAACCTACCAAGTGTCATATTTAGTCACAGAAACAAGGTCTTGGGGAAATATCTGAAACAAGATCTGAGCCAAGAATGTCTTGCTACTGATCTGTAACTCTTTTGCTGAAGCTCTTTCTTGGCCTGTTAACAGATGTGTTTTTTCAATACAGATTTTTCTGCTGTCTCAAAAAAAAATACTAATACAATAAAGAAAAGATACTTTCTGTGACCAAAGTACACGAGTACTGATTTTGTACTTCAGTCTAAGACATTATGCATGTTAGATACCACACGGCATAAACTGCTTTCATTTCCAAATAGACTGTCTGAAAAACTGATTTCTTATGATTTTGTAAACTGGTAGTTAAAGCTATTATCATAACAAGGTAATTGGGTTGTTTTGGGAGGATTTTAGGTTGGTTGGCTTTTTTGAAAGTGAGGAAAGGACACCAAGTCAGATTACACCATTGTCTGGAATTCAAGTTAAGAAAGAAAGGTCCTTTAGAGAGAAGTAGTAGCACCCTAATATCCCGAATTTTTTTTTTCCTGTNAAAGAGAAGACACTGCAGAGTGAGCTTAGGGGCTGGTATGTATCATGGTTCCCTTGTAATCTTTTCTCAACCCCCTAGGAAAGAGGCGCTATTCATATTCCCATCACACCAGGAATTCAAAGTTGCCAGGAGTGTAAGGCAAGTGTTTGCTCTCTCTTTGGTGTCTACAGAGACGGTATTGCATAAGGCATTCCGATTAAAACCTGCAAGTTCATGACATCCAGTCACAATGGGATTCTTGATAGCCAGGACATGCAGAACAGTACTAGTGTAATGCAGAAGTTGAGAGCACAGTATACTACAGCTTCCTGTCCAAACGCTGAACGGTATTAAATTTCTTTTCCCCCATAATTAGAAATTTAACACTAAGAAGTCTACAGAAGGGGACTCAAGTGATTCCCAAAATAATCTCTTCAGGGAGAAAGTGGTGGATTCTCTAACTCTGGGCATTTAAGAGTCAGCTGAACAGTGTGCTGGGCCTTCTTGTCTAGATTGGGTTTTTGCCAAAAAGATTGGACCAGCTGATCCTCGAGATTCTTTTCAACTCCGTGTTTTATGGCTAAAAGATAACCTTGAATCATTCCTTGTTTCAGTAGCCAGGTTACCATTTTACTGCAAACTTGGTTTTAATTAGAGGCTCTCCTTCCAACAGTATTGGAAGAAGTGGAGACAACAGGAATGCTATTTACCAAATAATTTTAGTAGCTGATAAAGAAACACAGCTTCTGGTTGAAGAAAATGAAACACTGATATTCTAGGCCTTAGAACAATGCCCATAGTAGCACAGCAAGAAGCAATTCAGGAGGATGTAACACTGACAAATTGAGAACACACAGAAA
>VZTT01053252.1:70719-86060 GCA_013400855.1 Buphagus erythrorhynchus
TTAGTTTCCAAAATGCTACATTTACATTCCTGCAAGAGGAATGCACCATCCCCTAAGAGATGGAAACAGTTCTATTAAGACAGCCGTATCCAGCTCCATGAACTTTCATCCTTTCCGTGTGAACCAGGAGGGAAAAAAAAGTAGAAGAGGCTGGATGGGAAGGAGAAAACAGGGAAGGAAGGAAAAAGAAAAAAAAAGAGCAAGGAGCAAGAAAGGAGCAAGAACCAGTGTCAGGAAATGTCAAAGAAAAGAGGAAGTAAAACAGCTCAAGAAGACGGACAATAGTGGCAGGCTATGAAGATCTAGCAACTGCAGTATGTTCCTCTACTGACCCTTCCTTTGCTGTCAGCTGAATCCACAACTGAAATGTGCCTCCTCATCTGCAGCAACTGCTGTCACCATATATTTTCAAATTATGCTGAGAGACAGTAGATGTAAACTGATTCTTTAAGAAAAGAATATTGAAATAAAAAATACATATTATCTCAAGCAACNTGCTACACAGGCAGTAGGTTGTGTCTGGCTGCTACCCACTCTGTGATATCAGGAGTTGTATTTTGGAAGTACTGATCACAAAGGCAATTAAGATGCAGCTATGCTGCAATCATATAAAGTATTGTAAAGTGAATCCTAATTTTTTTACATCTCAATTCAGGCTCTCAAGACTATCCAGCAGTCTTGATTTCAAACTCCGTACATCAGAGCTCCATATGTAACAGGCACAATGTTCCCTTAATTTTCTCATTATCAGGAAGATAAACTAATGCAAAAAGTCTAAAGCTGTCTAAGAAAGTTGATTTATTTTGATCCCAGTAAGCCTTCAAGGATCATGAAAGGGAGAGCACCATAAGGCAACTGATAAAAAATGAATCACTTCAGTGTAAGGTTTGGATGTTTCACAAAATAAGCAAAATAAGCTCAGAGCCACACACTGCATGCTGAACATAGATACCCCCATGTTGGCTGAGGCACTGACTTTGTGAAAGGGCCAGCACAGGGAAAAGAGGAGAGATGTGACTGTGTGGTTAAGAGCCCTGTGAGCACAGGGCAGCAGGTTACATACAGGTACTTACTATGATTCTGCTGTTTTCTTATTTCGTAGTGCTTGAGTTGTCAGAGCTAGACCAATCAAGACTTTATTTTTTAAACTGAGGGCTGGTATTAATTGACGAGGAGAATGAAAGATAAAGGAGATTGTGGCTTCTATGTATCTGTGTAAGAAAGAGAGACAATAAAGAAACTTGACACAGATCCCATTTACTCAAGGTGTGCACCACAACCTCCCACCATGCCATCTGCACCAGCCTCTGCTCTGCCAATGGGTCAAGAGTACCACATTTGCTTTCTGAAGATCTTCCTTTGCCCCCCAAAGCAGCAGGCCACTAATTTTCTCCTCCAACCTCTGATCAGACTCTATATTTATTCCTTCCTCCTGAGACTGCTCAGCTGATTACCTGCCTCCTTTCTATCAAGTAGCCTGCAAGTGCAGTGCATGCCCATACCATTCCAGATAAACATCCCAGCCACCCAAATGGGTTTGAAAGGAAGCCAAGTAACTTTGCCTATCCCAGTCTCAAGCTCCCACTTTCAATAATGTCTGTGTTACACAACATCACAACAACATACCAGCACAAATCCTGCTTCCCACGGCCCTTGGTGCCAGGGCTACCTGCAGTCTGAAATACCTTCTCAGACTGCACTTTATTTTTTTCCTTTTTTTTTCTTTGGCTTGGCTCTGAGTGTACAGAGCTGAGTAAGCACTCTGTCTGCTACATGGGGGTAAGCTGTCCTTGCCAAAGGAGTTGTCAGCCACAGCATGATAGGTGACAGCAGTTTCCTGTTTCTGAAAGCAGTGCTGCCAGCCACACCATCCCTCTCCTTAATTTAGAAAGATGTTTTGTTGTCATCTGGTCCTACACTTCCACATGCAGGTTGAGGGCTGTGACAGGAATAACAGCACTGAAGTTACATGACACTTTCCCTGTTCAAACCACTGAGCAAGGAAACCCACAGGAATTGCTTATTGTAAACATTTCCCACAGACCCAACAGGTAGCAGCAAGCAGTCTTGCTCCCCTGCATTTTCTAGTGTAACATGACAACAAAGGAGCATGCTCAAGAACCACTCTGTGGAATGAGTTATATCTCTTAAATTTTACCCTGTGGACATCCTGTGTATGCAGTTGAAGATTTATGCCAAATATACTTCTCAGGTCTGAGTATCTACCAAGTGGATTCCTATTAATAGAAAAAAAAAAAAAAAAGAGAGCAATAGCAGAATTCTTCTCAGCATAAGGGATGAAACCAATCTCTATTGCTATAAATTACAAGCAAGACCAGAGCTAATCTCAAGAGATTTTTTTTACAGTCACCTCTTTTTGCAGTTTCTAAAAAGCAGTCTCAAACCTTTGAAGTTTTTGAATCTGAATTCCTGCTTACAACTGTTAAAATATGAGGGTTTTTTCCTGGTATCCACCAATTCTAAGAAGCACTACCTTCTGTAGTGACATTACCGATGCCAGTCCCACAATCAGTCCTATGCAAACAAACACCCACAACCTTGAGTCCTCAGTGGACCCACATGCCTGGTAAGTCAGGGAGTCAGAAATCCAGCAACCAAGAGCAGTAACAAAAGCACAATACATGCTGCAACACGTACAGTGGAGATGTAAGTCACGTCACTACAAAACATCAGCCTCCACTATGCATATATGAAAAACAATTCTGAAAGAGGCACAGGTTTGAGATGAAATGTAATGATTGGAATCCTAATAGAATTCAGTATTTTAACTCTGTACTGTACAACGTCTGGCAACCTTATTTCAACATTGTTCTTAAACAGAGATGTCTAATCCATAAAATGGTATCTATAACTTTGTCTTCTAGAAAAGTACAGTGAAAAATTGCTCTCTCCTTTTGAAGACATAAACCACTTAAAAGGATTAATAAGTAAAAATATGAGAACTAGTAAACATTCCAGTTTTTCCTTTAAGATATTAAAATTTCCAGTTTGGTTTGGTTCTGAAAGCTTCTAAACAAATTATGTAAATTACCTATCCTAAATACTTGGTTCACAACAACAACAAAAGGAGTTAATGATGATGTTACTTTTAGTCTTCTAAAGTTATGCTAATGAAAACACTAATCAAAGATTGCAGTCACATTTTCAGTCCTTGCCTGTTGTAGGTGGATTTCATTGAGCAATAAGATTTATAGCTTCACCATGACACAATGTATATAAGGCTGAACTCATTCAGCTGCTAATGAAATGTGATTTGGGGACTCTTGCACCAGCTGGGTGATGATTAGGGCTTATCACAGATAGGTCTAGGAAACGGCTGGGAAATACTTAAGCTTGTTTTGCAGTTGCTTTGAGCTCTTAAGAAAGGAGCAATTTCTCTACAACATCAGTCCGAAGTTTTTCTGTCCATACAAGAGAGGTAATGATAAGATTTTTAACTGATTTGCAAGTGATAGGGCTATATGAAGTCTGATAAAATCCTACCAAATCTTTCAAGTTTTGTGCCTTTTAAATTGTGAAATGGGTACTTCTGTCTTCTCAGTCAGTTAAAAAAAAAATTTAATTAAGCAACTGGCTTCAGAGAAACCTTGCAGAACTTGCTCTATATTATGCCTCTTGACTTGAAATCCTGCTTTTAATATTTGCCTGCTGGCACAACAAGCAACTCCGTGTAGGTTTCCCACAGCAAAAAGGGGATCCTAAATGTAGCTTCTGCTTATGGGAATGGCTCCATATAAACTATAAGCAGAAGGGCCACTCAAACATGTAAGTTACTGAATAATTTTTAAAATAATCAATGCAATAAGAAGGTAGTTCCTACCCTCATAAAAATATTTTAAAAGCAGAGGAAGTACAAAGTTAAACTCTGACTTCTAGAATATCTTGTCCATTCATGCTATCAGCTGGGAGAGAGAAAAGGGGGGGAAAAAATCAATGTGAGTAGTAGAATACCTGCCTCCTTAACACAGACTGTAGCTCAGCTGCAGAGCAGATTTCTGTTTAAAGCCCTTCTCACTGCAGAGGGCTCCACACTTCCTATTCGTTTCCGTGGTAAGGATGGTCTCTAACTCCTCTCAAAAGAGAACTGCTGCCTGTCAACTGAAAACTACACAATAGCTTTTAAAAATAAGTAGTTTTTATGAGCTATGAGACTTCAAATTGGGTGATTAAATGACTGAGACGTTTTTCAGAGTGGACTGGAGAAATAAAATGTCAAATATAGTAGAGCATGGTAGAAAAAGCTTCCCCCTGTTTTTATTTTAACTAATTTTTATTATAAAATACATCCAATTTTGATTCTTTTGTAGCCTAAAGGAAGATTTCTTGAGGTGGTTGTTTTTTCCATGAGTGTCTCTTATTCAGGTCAAATTCAGTCATTTTTGTAAAAGAAAGCCATTTCCTTTTCTCTTGAACCAAAGGCTTGCATATTTATAATTCCCCTGCAAATGGACAGTGGGTTCTATGGATTTGTTTTTGAAAAAAGCTGCTTACTTGTATTCTAGAACGTGTTAATGATATTTAAAGTATGTGTTGAGGTATGGCAGGAAGGAAGGTTAGGCTCTGTTGCATGAGTGTGGTGGGGTTTTCCGGAGTTTGTGGGGTTTCTGAGTGTTGTGTTGTTTGGCTTTTTTTCTTTCTATGACTATTTTACATGGTTGTAAGACTGTACCTGACAAGCTTTTAACATCAAAGTGCTCAGAAACTCTTCAGAGTAGTGCTTGCTTCAGAGATGCAAGTATGCAGTGCCAGTCTGAGATAAAGAGTCATCCAGAGAATTGATAGGTCAGCAAACCTCCCACTTACAGTTCAGGTCCTACTTCTTCCCTAATGATGTTACCTACTTATCATACTCCCTTTGAAATAATTTCATTCTGTATTTGACTTATGGTAAGAAAAAAGAGTCATGAGAGCTGTACCTAGTACAAGGCCTTTAAGTGTCAGCATTCTGCTGACATATTTGCCAAGAACTAGATGAATAAACAGTCTTGTTCTTTTGCATAATACTGCCACAACCCAGCTGGAGGTCATATGACACTAACCCACACAGAGGGCACCCAGTGCTTTCTGAGATGTATCCCAGACCAATGCACATGAGTGGTAACACTTCTGATTTGGAAGCCAGGGCTGTCCTTGGTTGTCCTCAGCAGGACTGGGCTGCATTGCAGAATTCCATGGTGGCTGCTTTCCTTTGGGCCTGTACTGGAGGCTACAGTGCCTCCATTCTGTGGACTCTGCCCAGCGTGGAAGGACAAGGCTTAGTGCTCTCCAGAGTGCCTCCTTGAGGAAACTCAAAGCCATGCTACTTTTCTCTGGAACTGGCTGAGGACACTGTCTATCCTTTCCTTACTGCTAACTATAAAGCACTGAACACAAAAAAGTTCAAAATTAGGCCAGAAAGAGAAGCATAAGTTAGCATCTTTTTCTGTGGATTAAATTTGTTAAGCCCCTTTTGAGGATGAGGGCAAAGGAGAAGTGAAAGAGTAACATAAAAATAATAACAAAAACAGTGACTTTTAAAAAGTGCTTATTCATGAAGGCTTTTGTCAAAAAACACAGAAATGCTGCTCTTAATCTGAGAAAGATTGTCAAGGAACAGACTGACATTGCCAAAGCTTCACTCCTTACTGTTGTTAACTTTAACTCTCTTGGAACAGAAGAATTTAGGTTAGGAGGAGGATCTGGAGGCCATCTGGTCCCTTGCTCATGGCAAAACAACTCTCAAAGCCATATGAGTCTGCTTCAGCTCTTGTCCTGTTGAAGTAAAGAGACTCAACCTCTTTCCTGGGCAGCCCATTCCAGTGTTCCCTCACTTTTCCTGTAGGAAATTTAGGTCAATGTGGTGCTATCACTTTTAGGGTTTCCAGACTCAGACCAGCAGGTCTCCATTGTCTTTGTTTTCCATAAGGTGCACCGTGTGAAGTGCAAATTTAGTTAGGGCCCAAGTACTAGGCTAGTACCAGTGGCTTTGTTTGTTTAACCAGGATTTCTGACAAAGGTTCCCTGGAAGCTCTGATAGCAATATGCAGTTACCTGGGCTGGAGCTTTACCACCCTCTGCAGTGGGTGCCAGGGCTGGATGTAGTGTGCTCTAACATTCCATCCTCTACCAGCTCAGCTCCTGAGCCAGTGGCTACACCAGCCCTCTGGCTGTGCATTGCATGGCTCATTTCAAAGCAATCTGGTTAGAGGCGGCAGTGTCAGATACTACTGTAGGATTTTAACATGCCTCAAAGAAGGGAATTGGGATGTAGCGTTGTTGAAACATACCTTAATTTTTTCTTCTCCCTCCTTAAGAAATGGTTAGGACAGTTGGACTAATTAAAATTAGTTACTATCTCATTAATGAGATTAGGAATATGGCTAGAAGTCCTACTTCTAGAGGAGAAGCACACCAAGAGATAAAATGTGCTACCCGAAATACCCTGTGCTGAGTGAGTGCCAGATAACTTGGAGCATCCTGTGCCCCAGCTTTGCAAAATCTTTGATCACAGCAGCCAGCAGAAATATCACAAAGCGCATGTGAACAGGTGCTCAAATGCCTCTTGTGGCTTTGCCTTTAAGGCAGATATAGTTATGACTAAGATTTCTTGTCCTGAACTTTATTTTTGAAGGCTTTACTTTTACTTCTGCTTTTAACTGGCTGGCTGTGAATGCAAGCAGGCAGACCTAGACATGCAAGTTAAATATGCTGTCTTCTGGGAGGATTATGAACTTCCTGTAACATGTTTTCCTAGATATCTTCTGTTGATTTTTACACAAGAGGATAATAATACTTCAGGTGTAACCATTGTACTTCAAGTTTACATAATTTCTGATACCTATTAATACCTTACCCATCCCAATGTAGGTTAAGGATTTTACATTCCTCTATTCAGTTAAGGCTGTTGCAGAAGTGCAGCACAGCAAATTATGTTTTACACCTGCCTGTGAAGGCTAAGAAGGGTAAACTGCAGCTCACTTCCCTTCTCTTTGTTGTACAGCACTTCACTGACAGTGGTTCAGCTCCTGATGGAGCAAAATGCTCCCAGCGAGGTGCCGGCAGCCCTAAAGCGCCTGGCCAAATACATAGTGCGTGGTTTCTACGGTGTGGAGTGTTCCCTGGCCCTGGATGTGCTGATCCGCTACCCCTGTGTGAAAGAGGATGACTTGCTACAGCTGCTCAAGTACGAGCGGAAGCAGCTGCGCACTGTCCTCAACACACTCAAGGTGGACAAGCTGGTGAAGCTGCGGATGCGAGTTGAAACGGGGCCTAACGGGAAGAGCACGAGGCACAATTACTATTACATCAATTACAAGGTGCTGGTGGATGTGGTAAAATACAAACTGGATCATGTACGCCGGAAAATAGAAGCGGATGAGCGGGATTCCACTACCAGATCCTCTTTTAAATGTCCATCTTGCTCTAGCACATACACGGACCTTGAGGTCAATCAGCTCTTTGATGCATTTACAGGTGTGTTATTTATATTGCTTATTTTCTGTTATTGTAAAGAATAACCCTGAGAGCACAAAATTGTTTCCTAAGCAAATTTTGCAATAAAAGCATGTTTGTTAGAATATGCTTCTTGTTTGCTGGTGGATGAGGCTCTGGAACAGGGGGATGCTGGGAGGTGAGGGTAAGAGAAGTGCTGCCTCTAGATAACAAGCCAAACAAAAGGAAGATTAATCTTGAATGTATGAGCTGGGGTTGAGAATCAGATTCCAGGCCTCAGCTTTGCTTTGAAACTGGTTGAGTAATCTTAACTCATCCAAGTCTTGTGAATCTCACTTCCTCATATAGAAATACAAACACAGTACGGTCTTTACTCTGTTTTGAATCTCTTAGGTAATCAATTTGTGTGTTCAGTCCTTCTGACGGAAGAGTTGGACAAGATGGGTAAAACCGACTGCAGTCACCTACTGTAATAAGCATCTTGCAGCTCAGTGGCACCAGAGCATAGCATAGCACCAGTTCTGTCACTCCTGGGCTGGGAAGTTCAGGCTCCTCATGGGTCAACACAACACATCCCCAGCAGAAGTGGTTTCAGAGCTTGTGGATTTTTCTTCTCTAAAACCAAAATAACTAAATAGAGTATTATTTCAAAATTAGTCAAAATGGCATCCTAGTGCAATACATGATTCAGAACACAGCTACTGTGTTGACATCTGGGTCATGGGATCTGCAATGGATGCCAGAGCTAGGCAGAATGAGCTTTATATATGACTAACCTGAAATTCCAATGGTGAAATTTATATTCTGCCAGTTAGCAAAATCATCCCCTTCTTCCAAATGAAAGGACTCTGTCGAGTTACTGAAATGCAAATATTGAGGCTGGTGATGTATTTTCACAGAATAAGCTTGAAGTTTTGTTTGTTTTCCTGAAGACATAAATAAAGGGTTTTAGCATTTGCCTGGACTCTGACTCTGCAACAACTAAAGCCAGATGCTACTTATGCTTGAAAATGTCTTTTCTTACATTAAGAACTGAAAAGGTGAGACTGGAGAAGAAAATAAACTGATGATAGTACATATCTATCCAGTTTAAATTTCTCTCCTGAGACATTTCTCATTTGCATAACAAGCATATAATACCAGTCTGTCTTGAGTTTGCCTGTAGAATTGAGTTCCCTTAGCTAATGTGAACAAATGGATAAAGTCAGAATGTCTGGGTAAGTGTCCAGGCTGTGGACTGCTTAACAAGGTACTGCTGATCTTTTTGCATTCTATGAACATGAGCATTCCCACTTTGGAAAATGTTGCAGAGACTTTCCGCTGCACTTACTGCAACACTGAAGTAGAGGAAGATGGCTCAGCGTTTCCAAAGCATGATGCTCGAACCTTGCTGGCAAAGTTCAACGAGCAGATCGAGCCTATCTTTGTGCTGCTGCGTGAGACTGAGGATATTGTGCTGCCCTATGACTTGCTAGAGCCTCAGCCAACAGAAATACCAGAATTATCACAAAGGTATGAACATCACCCTAGAACTTCTGTTCAATGCAAATCCCCCAACAACTTTACAGTCGTAAAATCTTTGAAATACTGAACTTGCAGCCTATGTACTCCATTCTGCTTTGTTCAGTAGTCTCCTGTTTAATGAAGCCTTTAATATCTAAGGCATCCTAAATTATTGCTATAGCTTTTTAGTTTTTTGATACATTTTTATAAGTAACTTATTTCCCAGATTACTCCTTCAGCTGATGTTCATAGCCCTTTCTATAAGAAAGTAATGTTCATAGCCCTTTCTCTATCAAGTGTGCTTCATCCAGAGATGCACTATGAAGAGACCTTGCAAAAATCAATGGTTCAGAACCACTTGCCTCTGAGAGAGGTAAAAGGGAATGTAAATTATTAGAGCACTTGTTAAAGCTAGTCTGCTGACAAAACATGCTTTTGGAGTTTGTTTGTTTGTGATTGTTGTTGTTTGTTTTTTAATGGCAACTGGAAGAGGTTCTTGCCTGAATTCCACCTCTTCAAGATTTGACACTTCATTCAGCTTTGATCCAGTGTTGGGCTCAAGTGTGCTGGAATCCTGCAGCCGCCCTGAAAAATGGGCACACAGAAGTTCTGCTTTTGGCCTTACATACACCCAAAACTTAACTATTGATGTCCAAGACCCAAAGCACAAGAAGAAAAGAAGAGAAAAAGCACCTGAAAAGCAACCTATCTGGTTGTCACAGAGTACTGTGGAAGGAGCAGCAACAGCCACCAACAATAGTGCTGGTAAGTTGAGTGAATCCACAAATTCAGCAGCTTTAGTGCAGTTAAATACAGCTTTCCCAATTAAAATGTAGTGAGCTTGGTTTAGAAGACTGTTTCAATTCTGTGTTAGTGGTTATCAGACCTTAGTTTCCAAAATCTAGTTTTAAGACTGATGGAGGTTATACTCCTAAAGCCAGAGGTCAGGTGCGTCCTGAAACTTCTGGCTTTAGCCATACAGTAATTTTAGTGGTAATCTTTACAGTGGAAAGCCCTCAGAAATGTCGGTACTTTCAAGAGAATTCTAGTATGGATAAAAAAGATCCAGAGTAGAAAAAATCCTCTATGTAGGATGCCTGTGGTAACTGTAAATGACTGATCCCTCTAACACTTAGTACTGTGTATTAGGAGTAAATGCTTCTGAAGAAACGGAAGAAGATGTTAAAGAAAGTGTCACTGATAATGAAATAATTAAGACTCTTCTGATCCATGAGTCCAAGTCATCATCTAGGACAGACCAGGCTCCTGTTGTCAAAAGCAAACTCCATGGATCATGCAGTGATAACAGTGAATTTGAAGAGGATGCCAAGCACTCAAGAGGAGCAGGAATGAAAGTAGCTGGCAGCAACTTTGAACAAGAGGAGGAACAGGAAACTCTGGGTCCTATTTTAATGGTAGCTGGCCAGCCCTGTTCATATGGTGAAGTTAGTGAAAACCCAGAGCTTGTGTCTCACATGACAAATGAAGAGAGAGACGCTTATATAAAAGTAGGACAAGAAATGTTCCAGTCTGTCTTTGAGTAACTACTACTTGTAGGAATGTCCAACCTTATATAGAATGGATGAAGGCTTCTGACTTACGTTCTTCAAAGTTTACCACTGAAGGGTTTTGTTTGAACTTGCTCTTAAGCAAGATGGTAATCCTGTAGTAGGTAACTACAGTTCAAATATTATCATTGCAGCCACAGCAAGTGTTGTTTGTTGTTGTAATGCTTAGACTTTGTGGATGATGTAATTAGTTTTGGAGTATGAATCATTTCAGGATACATTTGGATCTGATTAAAGTAACATTTGAAAAGCAGTGATGCAACCTATAGTAAGAAATAAATTACTTCACCTTCCTCCCAGAAGTAAGTTACTTCCAGTAGTGAAAATGAGTCCAAATCCAGTATGACTTGGTTTCATTCCATACACATGTTCTACTGCTTCGTTAGGTCACTCACTGTACAACAGTAAAGGACAGGTGTCCACAGCAACCTCCTCCTAAGGGAAGAGCTGTTACTAAATTGCATTAGCAACAGATGAGAAGCAACTCTGGCCTCTGAACTTTCATCCTAAGAATAATTTTTCCAACTCTTTGTACTCAGGGCATTACAGAACCATCTTGAGTGATGAACTGTGGGGGCATTGGACAGTAAAATGTAACATTTCATTTTGGTCCAGATCAGTAACGGAGCAAGCAATGTATCAAGCACAAGACTCTGCTTCTCCCATCTCACTCCCACACTCCCCAGTGTTCTTTTTAAGCAAGAAAAAAATTCTGCTTGAAATGAACTACATGAGTAGAAGGACTGGCATTACGCATAAGTGAGAGTTTACCTTCAGCAGTTCCACTACTTGAGCAAGAGATAATGAAAGTAGACTAGAAGGGCACAAAGCAAAACACAGGAGGTTCCCTCTGAATGTTAGGAAACACTTCACTGTAAGGGTGATAAACACTGGCAAAGGCTGCGCAAGGAGGTGGTAGTCTCCCACCAGTAAGATACTCAAAAACCACAGGCAAACAGCTCTGAGTGGCCCTGCTGGCACAAGATGATTTCGAGAGGTCCCTGCTCACCATTCCATGACAAAACAGTAGAAAGAAGGTATTAACAAAGAAATACCATTTCAATGCATTTTTCATATACACATACTGTTGCTATTTTCAGTAGCTGGTGTGGGGCTGTTTTGAAACTGTGCTGAAGTGTTGATAACACAGAGGTGTTTTCATTATTGCTGAGCAGCACTTGCACAGAGTCCAGACTTTCCTGCTCATTACCCTGTGCCCCCAGTGAGAAGGTTGGGGATGCAGTTAGGAGGGGACATGACCAGGGACAGCTGCCCCATACTGACCAAAGGGCTATTCCACACCATAGGGCATCATGCTCAGCATACAGAGCTCAAAGAAGGAACAGGGGACAGTTGGAGTAATGGCATTTGTCTTCCCAAGTCCTTGTTATGTATCATGGAGCCCTGTTTTCCTGAAGAGGGCTAAACACCTGCTTGCCGTTTGGCTTTACCTATTAATCTTTCTTTCAACTAGGAATTATTTTGTTTTCACTCTTCCACTTCTCTCTCTGATCCCAGTGGTTGACAAGTGAGCAACCAGCTGCTTGGTGCTCAGTTGCTGGCTGGGGTTAAACCCACCATTCCACAACAAGAATTCAGGAATGGGGTGTGCTCAGGCTCTTTCTTGAGTTTAGAATTTAATGATTCAACATATAAACTAGCTTTATTTCAAATCTGCACGCATAATCTCACTCTAATTTATAAAAAATATCCTCTTTTAGGTCTGAATGATTCTTGGGCTATATTAGTAATTAGAACTTTGATTGTTTCAGTTTCACAGGTTTGCCTTTGTCATAATGTATTTCTTTGGGCCTCAAAATAGTAAAGTTTTTTCTGCCTACAGCCAGTACCACCAGTTAATAAGCCTGCAGAGTAACTAAACTATCTTCAAACCTTTTGCTAATCCACTTTTATCCTTGGACATGAGAGGCATGTGATCATAATCTGCCAACTCAAAATTCATTCATAAAACCTAGAGATACTCCAAACAAACTAGAAAAAAAAAATCACAGAAGAATTACATTCTCATTTTATTTCAACTTCAGGCATATTTAGGCTTCACCATCACTATACTGTCTCCCACAGTATATAGCCATATTATCATACTAACCTCAAAAGCAACAAAATTCTGAATTAAAGATGACCAGTGCCTTTTAACTACTTTCAGAAAAACCTTGTGTTTAACGTTAACAGGATCTTTATAATGCAGCAGGTCTGCGGAATAAGCTTCTTGTAGCTCAGTTTTATGACTTGGTGTTATTAGCAACTCTGAAAAACTGGACAAGGTTTTCCAATCTACTTTTCTGTAATTCTAATTCCACCTTTACCATGAGACTCCAGGAGGTGCTGAGTTCAACTGTTTGTAAAAAACATTAATCGTAGTTTCCTAAATTTCATTACAAAGTCAAACACTTTTGAACAGATTCTCCAGACCTTCAATTGCAGCCATTTTAAGTGTTAGCTATGAAAAGACACTAATATTTTCAGACAGGTTTAATCCTTTGAACATCAAAAGGATTAAGCAAAAGCAGAAAAATACAGATGGTTTCTGCAGTTAACTACAAACCTGTGGTATTCAATATCACCTCAGATAAATGTGATGATAGAAAAGAATTTCACAGGCCATGAACAGTAACTTTTTTGTAACAGACAAGCTATACTCTAGGATATAAAGACAACATGTAGGTATGTACTGTGTCTATACCTTGTATTTTGAGATGATGCAAGAAACTTGGAGAATTTCTTGTCCCAGGAAAATTAGCAGTGTTTCTTGTAGGAGAAGAGCAAACTGCTACAAACATGCCAACTAGTCAATTAACTTCTGGCAACAAACTCGGCATACCAGTTTGTAAGCCAAAAAAAATTTTTCAAAAGAGAAAATTTACAGACAAGTCCAAACTTTATTTAAAACTACAATTTTGAACAATTTTAAAATTACCAAACAAGTCACAATAAAAAATAAAAAATTAAGACAGAAGAAGAACACCGCAGCAAAACTGAATAGAAGTGGATTCAGTTTCAGCTGTTTAAACTGCCATAGGCAGAAGATCACATACCTATCCTAAGAGGCAGTGTGTTAAAAATTTTACATTTTTATACACTTCCAGAGGTCTGGGAAATTAGTGCTGATCTTCCATATGCATTTGTATACATAGAGTTTATAAATGCAGACATCTTCGGGTTATTCTTATGCATTTTGAGCTCCAAAAGTTTCTGTAAGATAAGAATAAAATAATTGTCTAACATCTACAAAGCATCAAACAGCTCATGGCCATATTTCAACTGCTATTTCATCCTCACAAACATTTTCAGCCATGACTTACTTGAACAGCTACAGCCATCCTCCCATACACAGCTTAAGAATGGCTTAGAGCTAGCTACAACTTTAGTATGGTGTGGCATTCCTGGTCAGACTGTTCCCACAGCAGGCCCGGGCATCAGGATCCACCAAATGGGCATAACAGGCCTGTGCTGGCAGAGCTGTGACAAGCAGAATGCTGACAGGCAGTGACCGAAATGGAAGGAAAGATGCACCTTCCCTCACACTTTGTTCTGGAAAAAAATCTATGCTGCCACTAAAAATGCATTAAATTTAATTATATTTAATCTACTTAATTATATCTATTAATCTGTTTAATTATACTATATTTAGCACAGTGAGTTCAAAAGGTANTCTATTAATCTGTTTAATTATACTATTCGAGGAATTGGAAGGAGGCAAATTAGCAGAAAACTGCTACTATCAGAATACACAGTTCATGCCTTTATATATGCCATTACTGTACACTCCACGGGAGAATTACAAGTCTAACAATAAAACAGAAGTCTTTAATACTGTAATTTTGTCTCAATATTACAGAAAAAAACCCAACAATATTTTTTTCTCTGACCTGCATTACCATTAAGTTTTTGTATCTGGATAAAAAATCTTCCATGAAAGTGAAAAAATTTATTGCTATCATACACACTGGAACTTTTTTCTACCACATGGTATACTTCACATGAAAAATAATTTCTTTCTCCCTGAGGAGACGTTTTACTATTCTGAAAAGTCTCTTGAATGTTTCTATCACAAAAGCACTGAGCAGTTTGTCAGGAAATTATACTGAGTGCTATTAAATCAGATAATAGCAATTATAATTTACAATATTATTAAACCCAAGCTTGTGTAACAAGAAACAAAAGACTGCTCTGGATAAGTTTCAAAACCATTATGTTGTGACATGCACTTTAAATATGTTAATTTTTATGACTTTATCAGCCACAGAACATAAAAAAGTATCTAGAAGGGAAATGGACAGCAAGATAAAATCCCTTCATATCAACACAACATTTTCAAATGCATGATAATAAAACCCAGTATTTTTACAGCACCACAATAACTGCTTACTTCAATCAGAGATATTTAAATTCTAGCATTCCAGAGTGTTTTCCCAATATGTGTGCAGAATACAGAAAAAAATTACCAGGTTCCTTCAATGTTTGGCCATCTCCTGCTAATTCTTGATCTTGAGCTCCACCTCCACCCAGTAATTCATCAGACAAACTCTTGGTTTGGGCCTCTGTTTCCATTTTCTTCATTAAATCTGCCTTTGTAACAGAAAAAGCAAATCTCAAAATTCTGGATGATTCTTACTGATGGTAACACAGACATTTAGGGTATGCACTTCTAAACAATCCCACAAATAACAGCAAAATACCTCTGAATACACAGCAAGTTTGAGGGGCAAGTCTTCAACTTTCACAAAGTCGTCTTCATCAGATTTTTGACTTACATTTCCAGAACCAGGTTCCTGTTAAAAAAAACTGTGGTTATTT
>VZTT01053253.1:0-16335 GCA_013400855.1 Buphagus erythrorhynchus
TGCCACAGACAGCAAACTGCATGCATTGCCTGTATAAATCCTATAAAATGGGTTAATGCCCATATTGTGAGCATCCTGTGGGCTCACTGTGTAACTTAGCCTGTGCTTCAGGAATTTTGCTTAATGCTTCAAAGCCCAGCTGAGATGGCTGCTGTGGTGCTTGAAGTGGATAATTTCTCATTTACCATCTGAGATCCGTGCATTGCCCTGATGCTGGAGAACAGGGGGTGATGGAGTGGAAAGAGCATCCCTGGTCAGGCTGAGCAGGGCTGCAGCTCCTGGAGCCCTTGGGATGGTGCCTGGCTGGGAGCAGGCACAGGAAGCCAATTGCTGCTGAGGGCCTGGCAGGACAGCACACTTCTCCATCCATATTTCATTGCCTCCTCTCTTGCTGACCTCCAGGGCTGCTGCCTTGACTGAGTGCCTCTGCTGCTGGGTGAGGATGGAGCTGCTGGGAGCCCCAGAGCAGCTGAGGGTGGATGGGCTTTGCAGATGGAGATGACACAGCATCCTCACTTGTTTTCCCTTCTCCTGGAGCTGGTGGGAGCTGCCATTGCCCCCAGCTCCCTGGGAGCCTGGTACCATTATGGGTTTGCTCTCTGGTCCATAGGGAAGCTGTGAGGGGCTGTGGTTTCCCTTCCATCCCCAGATCTTACACCTTTCCCTTATGGAAAGCCCACCACCTCCTTCCCACAGTGGAACAACTAATCCCAGTCTTTGGGCTGTGTGGGGGATGGCACTCTGCTGAGCTAGAACATAAATCCTGGGTCTTCCCAGCAGCAGCATTTTTGGCAGCACTGCCAAGCTATCACAGACTGTATTACATCTTTATCAGCCTCCCAATGCTCATTCCAGTGCTCATACCTTGATGCAGTGCCTGCCTGTGCTGACAGATTGCTTTGTCTTAAATTGTTTTTTCCCTCCAGGTGTCCCAGTTTAATTTTTTTTATGTGTGCAAATTTTAGGTGGTTCAATTAAGTTGAAAGAATAAATCCTGCTCATTAGCAATAAAAAAGCCAAGCAGCTCAGTCCTGTAGAATAAACTTTGATAAGTAACACAGCTGATGTGATCTTTCATCAACACATTCATTTACAAATAGTCATGCTTTAGGGAGTATCTGAGAGTCTTAAGGCCCTAAAATATTCACTTACTGAAGCTGAATATAAATACTTCAATTTCTAAACATTTCTTCTATTTCTTAATTTCTTTTCCCGTTGCTCCAAGTGTTCCTTGCAAGGTAAACAGCTCCATGGAGCAGAGCACTGCAGGTTGAGCTTTTCTCCCATTTTAATCTACATTTTACCTATTGGTTTTGTCTTCCCATTCTCCCTCTGCCAGCTGTGCTTAGTGGGATGGTGATCTCCCACGGGACCTTAAGACAGGCATTGCTCCTTCTGTGTTAGACTGGCTGTAATACCTTGGTTTCAAAGCAGCAGGAAGAGTGAGAAGGATGTATTGATGAAACAAAAAGCCTAGAAATAATCAGCATCCAGGAAGAGAAGTGCCTCATCTGGAGGTGCTCATGGGGAGAGTGAGGATTTGGGGTGTCCAAGCCATGAAAAGAGGAATATTTCGTACAGTGGGCAGGGCACACTGAGCACAGGTGAGGGATGTGTGCTAAAGCCATGCAGCTGCTGGGGTCCTGCTGGGATTTATTCCTTCTTCCCATAGACAAGCCATGACTGGCTGGCTTTCAAAACCCATATTTAACTTCAGTGAAATCTATAAGTGTGGAGAGAGGTAGGATTTTCCCTCCCAAAGCTTCTAATTTCTCTAAAAAATGGAGGTCAGCACAAGAGGAGTTCTGATGTTGTCATGAGCCATAATCCTTGTAGGCAGATTCTGTGGCTCCCAACACTTTGGTTTGGCTCAGGCAGAGGGGTTTTGCCTCTGCTGAAATACTCCAGAAAGTCCTGCTTGGACTCTGCCCCAGGCTGCAGAGCCTCACAAGGACTTTGGACAAAAGAATGATTAATGTTCCTTAATTAAGCCATATTCAGTGAAATAGCATATTCTGCAATTCAGTTTTTCTCTTGGGGTCCTTGTTTTGTGCAGCAGTTTCTCTTCTGATATTTTATTTTTTTAATGGTTTTGTGACCCAGAAAATATGAGATTCTATTTTACAGCTGACTCTGATCTGTCTTGCTGCTGCTTTTATTCTCTCCTCAGGGAAATTTCTTTGTACAACTAAAATCTCTGCTTTTGCTCAAATTAATAGGGTCAGGCCTGAAGAATGAAGATGAGAATATTTTACCTTTTCTGCCCATGTTAATTTTTTGGTATTTTATGGCCAACGTGGGCTAGTGGCCATTTTCAGCAGGAACCTGTAAGTTTCCAGCCTTTGCACAAGCCTTTTGCTATTAATTGCATTTTGTTGGCAAGGACAGTAGAGCAGAACAGCACAGCCCTGGAGAAGCAGATGAAGAATGTAACTTAGGGATGCAGAAGCCATGCAAAACACAAGCAGGATGTCAGCTCATCTCTGCAGGGGTGACAAAGTAGAAGTTATGGAAAACAAAGATATTGGGGTTACTCAAAAGTGGGGGTCGAGGAACAGCCCCCTAGAAAGGACACCAGATGTTGAAGATACACCCCAAAGATCCATAAGAGGATTTCTGATAAGGGGTGTGACTATGTAAAATAAAGCAATACATATGAATCAAGTAAGTGGGGATAGCTAATGAATGTGTAATCAGAGTGTATGGTTAAAAACTCAATTACAGCAAGGGCCCTCCAAGTGACCAGCTGATTTTGGTATCAGTATTAGGGGACTATTCCTTAAATGAGACTGGTGAGAAAAATAGCAGTTGTTTCTGCTCTCTTTCTTCCTGGCAAATTCTATAGTACTACACATTATTGCAATTTTTTTCCTTCTGAAATGGCTATTTGATTCCTCTCTGTGGGCTGTTCCTCCACACTGTAGTTTTAATTCTAAATATAATCTCCTTCCCACGCAGGAGACTTGATTTAAAAAAAAAAAAAAAAAAAAAGTTGTAAATATTCTTTTTTTTCAGAAGTGCAGAGCTGTGAAACTTGGTTTAAGAGATTTTATTGACTCCAGAGAATTTGTCTGGACTGGCTGCATGGCTGTTGTAAATTTTTTTTTAGTGAGGATTTTTCTGGTGTTGGATTCATGGTTTCAGCTTTCTTAAGTGAGGGAGGTGCTGGAAGTGCTGAGAGCATTTCCAGCAGTTATTCCTGCTGTGTTGCTCTGGGGAGATGAGCTGGGTCTGGGGGTGGGTGAGCTCAGTGAAGTGCCTGAATTGGGTCTTGAGGGGCTGGAGCACTTGAACCTGCCCTGTGTGTGGGGCTGAACCTGGTCCTGGTGCAAAGGGCTTCACCCCCCATGTTGGACAACATAGTAAACACATTTCTCTCTCTCTCTTTCAATTCTAGATTTTCAGAAGAGCTGACAAAAATGGTAAGTCTGTGCATTTGTACTTCACATTTCTTGATTGGACTATTGTCAGTATTGCCATTTTTCCTGATAGTAACATGCAAGTGTTTAAATGTCATTCAGTTTACTGGGTCTGACACTGATACACTCAAAACATCAGAAAAGGTTTTTTATTTTTTTTTTTTTTGGAAAATATATTCTTAGAGCAGAAGTGATACTGGTATGCAAATTGGCATAGCAGAATCCACCAGATTAAGAGCAATTTCACAGAAACAATATAAAAATAAATCACAGGTAAGTGATAAAGGAGGATCCATCCTTGGTAATCTTGAAGTATCTTTACAAACAGACCTAATTTGTGAATATCAGTGGTTTGGTTCCTGAGAGACTGGACCCACATGTCAAAGAGCAACACACATTGATGTGTGTTTTCAGTCTGTGCCTGTGGAAAGCTGAGCACCTGCACTGAGCCCAGCCAAGTCCTTTCCTTTGGAATAACATGGATGAGTCTTCATTAAATGACTTGGAAAGAGAGAACTGGTAAGATAACAAGCTTAAGGAAAGAAGAGTCAATGGGCCCAATCCCAAGATGTTTCCACACCATGAAAAGCAGTTTTATTTTAGTCCTAGATAAAATCCCAAGAACTAGTATCTATTCTTTCCCTGTTGTACAAGAAGAAAATTAAAAGTGCATCCAAACTCTGTGTGTTTGCAGGGGGCATGTGGGAGGGTTGTGCAGGAGCACAGGGGAGAGTTTGATTGTTCTCTTCTAGCTTTAAAAGGGAGATGCCTGATTTCTGCTGGTGCTCATAGCTGTGTATCCTCCCTGTCCCTGGGTAAGGAGGGTGCTGTCAGCTGGCTCACAAATAAGCAGTAAATGCCATGTGACTGTGGGCACTTGGTTATGGCAACTGATAGAGAAATGAGATCCTGGAGTTTGTTGCTCAGAAAAGCTGAGCAGTTGTGTGATGCATGAAGAATGGAGAGGAAAACTGAATTGATGCTCTTGGCACCAGACTGACTTCAGAGATGGTGCTGGGCAGGTGTTGGAGCTGCCAAGGGTGAGAGCAGGGGCTGCACTGGCAGGGGATGAGGAGCCCAGTGCCACTGAGCACAGGCAGAGGTGATTTGTCCTGCCTCTCCCAGCCCTCAGTGAGCACTGCAGGGAGAATGGCTGGCTGTCCTAAGGAAGGCCAGATGCTCTTTGATGAAGGAGCTGTCTCCACCTCTGCTTCCACTCTTGTTGCTTGCAGTGCAAGGCTCCTACAGCTGCAGTGTTTGGGCAGCACAAAGGGTGCAGTCCACAGGACTAATGCTGCCCTTCCCTTTTTGTGGAACCTGGAGGACAGGCTGGCAAAGGCAGTCTGGAGTTAGGGGGCACCTGTCCCCCCAGGCTGGCTCCTGCAAGGTGACACACTGGAGCACGTGTCAGTCTGGGCATCCCTGCTCTCCAGTCCCATGGAGCAGGGCTGTCTGTGATCCTGGGGCTGTCCTCTGAAGGACTGTTCATCATTGAAGGATTGTTCATCCTCGAAGGATTGTTCATCCTCCAATGGTTCTCCTTACAGTTATTTAGATGCTGCTTTTCTATTGATGCAACACTTGCTAGCCATGGTGACCAGTGTCACCAGCCATTCATATTTGATGAGCTCTGGATAACAGTTTGCCACTCATTATAATTAGCTCAGTGTGTTCCTCTGCAGCCTTTTGGGATCACAGCTCCCCACAGCCCCTCTCCAGCCTCCTGCAGCTCACAGCAGTGGCTGCAGGAGATGTGCAAGAATATTTTCATTAGTACAGCTTCTCTGAAAACTAGGGCTCAGAGGTTCCCAGAGGCAGAGGTAATATCTTTGTATTTCACATCCCTGGGGATCTCTTTTTCACAATTTTCTCTTTGACTTTCTGGACTTTATTTATTGATTTGTTGAAATTCAGCCTATTCATGGCTTTACCTGTTACAGCTCCAAGGAGCAGTGGAAGCGTCAGCCTGCTGCTTTTATGTCTCACAGCAGGTGCTGTGCACAGCCTTCTGAGGAAAAATGAAAATCTTACACTTTTCATTTTTGTCAGAATCACAGGATGGGGCCCTGTGCCATGGACAGACTGCTAAAAACACAAGTCCACAGATTCCCAAAATATTTTACTCTGTTAACATGCTTCTGTGGTCTCCACACCTGCAGAGGTTCCTGGCTGGCAGGGACTTTGCTCTTCTAATTAACTGGCTGAGATGGATCATTATCCAGTGCTGTGTGATGGTGGCATACTGGGGAGAGAGCTCCCAGGGCAGGGAGTGCTGGCAGCTTTACCCAGAACTGGCAATCCTTGCTTTCCTCAGCTGTGCTAAAGCCACTCTTACAGACCTGTGCAGGAACCCTACAGAAATAGGGCAGGGGAAAATCTGAACAAAACTTTGGCTCTTGACATCTGGTTCAACTACAACATCTCATGTAACCTTTTCCATGCAGAGATCAGATGGTTAGAGGGTTACCTAAAAGACAAAGGAAGGGATTGCAAGATTAAGGAGTAGTCTCATTTAATGGGCAGTCAAAAGGTCATAAATTTGGAAATCTTTTCAGCATCTTGATTTTTCCCCCGTCCAGCCTGGTAAAAATGGCACACATTGTGTTAAAGCAGAGTGGCTGGTTCAGACATGGTAACTATGGAGCCTGATAGCTTGAATTTAAGAGCATCTCCCTCCTACCCCTTTCTTCCAAACCTTCTCACATAAATTGTTAATTCATGTAAAATTGGATGTTCTTACTGCAAGATGCTAAACCACGTTATTGTCACTGCCATGTTCAGGTATTTGTATTTAGGTGATTTGATTCAGTGTACTACTACATGTGATTCAGTGTACTACTACATGTACTAAAATGCTGCTAATGAAGTAGCTCCTGCTTGTTAAAAGACATCTTTTAACAGAGAAGTGGGATTCTGTCTATAATGTGAACTAAGCTCCCAACCTTTTCCCCAGTGATAATATCAAGTAATTTTATAACTATCTACATGATAAACTCAGAAAATGGTCTGCATGAGACACCTGGAAATGATGAGCACACTGGAGATAACTGGATAAACTGACAAATGGTCTGGAAAAGGGAGAAGGGCTGGAGTGTAACCTGAGAGTGAATAACTCAGTTAGCTCTAGTCATGCTTTGCAGGGGTATGGCTGTTAGTCATTCAAAATAATCTTTTTCTTTTGTGTAGGAGTGTTTTTCCTTTCTCTGCTAATAAATCCACCTACTGTCTTGTAATCCTCCCAGACCCAGTAAACAATACTTAATCATTTAATTGGCATGTGCTGGGAAAACAGAGGCATCTTGTTTTAGGCTGGTGCAGTAGAGCTGTCAATCATCTGAGTTATCTACTGTGTACTTAATCCTCCCATTAGAAAGCTGCTAATCAATTGAATAGCCCAGGATTCTCTTTGAAAGATTAAAAGAGTTTTATTTTGACAGAACAGCCTAACTGCTAACAATTCATTTTAGATATGCATCTTCCCACAAACTGATGTTTTATCTGGAAATCTCCGACTCACTGCAACTACCCAACCCCCATGCCTCGAGTGTAACTAAATGCAAAGTGCATCCAGCTTTAATCCATGGTTTAGTTTGATGGGTTTTGCTGTAATTATTACATCCTGCTCATGGAAAAGGCCATCAGTCTGACCCATCCCAGGCAATGGCCTTTAGGTGGTTTCCCCTGCACCTCTGCCCTAGGAGAGGAGAGGTGCAAAAGGAAATATGCCAAGAACTTGGCATTTGGTTATAAAACACCTACAGAAAATGGCAGGAGGAGCTGGCAGTGATGCAGTATCTCACCTGATAGTGACCAGTGATGAGTTAGTGTTGTGGTTCAGTCAACCTGGCATCTTCCTATTGCTGCTGTCCTTGTGATTTCTGTCCCAAGAATGAGCCCAAACTGCTCTGGTTCTCCCTTCAAGTTATATCTAGAGAAGGTGTGGATGGGAACAAAGCCATTCAGAGCATGCTGTCCTGAATAACTTCTGTTATCAAAAATGAAATGCTATGAAGTGCGAAGAAATCCAGAGTACAAATGCTGAGAGGAGGTTTCAGTTTTCAGTTGATCTGAATGATTAGCTGAAGGCCTGTAGAGGACGTAGCAGAGCTAATAAAGAAAAAAAAGGAAGCATGAATGAAGCAGAAATTGGTGCTTGGAAAGGGCTTTTTGGTAAAGAGCCATGAGGGCAATGGCATTGTGCCCATTCCTATCCCAGTAGGGCTTGTCCTTTAAATAGCTGCTCACAAATATCTGTTAGTCACTTAAGAGCTCATTAAATGAGATTTATGCTGCTATTCTGTGTAAGGAAAGGTCTGCACACCCCAGTGTTACAAGTCTTACAGCATATTACACTACAAACCATGGAGGCACAGAGAGAGCTCCTGACAAGCAGGGAACATAAATAGCTTTGCACATCAGCATCACAACAAACTGGCCAAGGAGCCCGTGGGTGGGTTGTGCCCTTGTGGGGACAGTGAGCTCTGCTGCTTGCCCATAAATTGGCAGTGCTGCTGTGCCTGGTGGCTTTGTGGCTGTGATGCCAGTGCTGACCCCCTGGTACGGGGACCTCACAGGCTCCAAAAGCTGGGAAAGGGCAGAAAAACAAAACCAAGCAAATGAAAAGCTTCAGGCACATCTCTCATCCCAGTTTGGGATGTTCAAGAACTCAAGTCCTTCATAATGTTCAAGAAGGCATGTGCTGAGTGTCACCTGAGTAGAAATCAGCCTTGTTAAACAGCAGTACACAGAGTGTGAGATTTCTCCCATGGATCGTGTTTCTTGCTGAAGGGATGGTGGTGGGAGAGCAGGGACAGTCCTGGGCCTTCAGCAAAGGGAGAAGGATGAATGAATCCTGGTGTAGTGGGTCTCCAAAGGAACACATGGGTGAAGCTACCAGCAATTTCCACCCTTCACAAACGCTGTGTGCCTGCCCTCAGTGTCGTGTTTGTAGGCAGAGACAGCTCCTCTGAGGACTTGGTGGATCTGGGGAATTTGCAGGAAGTTTAGTGGTAATAACTCTCAAAGTCTCACCCACCTTTTCCAGACCCCACTTGGAGAAATTATTTTGATCCCCTCTAGTGAGCCTAAAGTAGGAAGAAATGTGTGTTTGTCTGTGGATGTGCTTAGAGCTCAAATTCACAAATGCAACCAGACACAGGTTACTGTGTAAATGCTTCCTTTCCTTCCTTTCACTCTGAGAGTGCCCCTTGCTGATCTTGAGTTACTAGTACAGAAACTGAGGCAAAATGGAGTGAAAATGCCTCTTCAGTTCTGGTAGTGCAGGAACACAGAGAAATTCACAGAGAGAGGAATGGAGAAAATTATCACTGGTGATAGATGATCCAAAGACCCCATTTTTAGCTTGGTAAATGTCCACAAGTTGTTATCTTCCCCCACTTCCCCATGAATCTGAGGCCCTTTTAGAAAATACACTTGCACAGGACTTCAATGGTGGTAAGCAACTTGGACTTCAATAACATGGCTTTCAAGGCATCAAGGAAGAAAAACTAAGGCATTGTTACTTTGAGTGCTTTTATTGGATCTTAAAAAGATGTCAAGTTAGAGCACTGATAACTCCAGATATATATAAATAATATCAGAACAAAAAGTCCCTGAACACCTAATAAGCTTCTTGTTGCACACATAACCTTTCCTTCCACAGTCACAAGTGCTCTATGGTGAATTGTGCTTTAACTGTGAGCTCTTGGGTGTTTTGCAGTCCCTGCCTTAATGGGCTATCACTCTTCAAAACCACTTCATCCTAGACCCAGGTAATTACCTTCTGCAAGGCTACTGCTCCTCATGTGCTGGGAAGCTATTCCTATCCTGCTGGTGCATCTAAATTAAGTCATTAGTTCTCAGTGAGAATATTTATAATTCTTGCATAACAAAACCAGTATTAGTAGCCACCCACATATAAGTAGAAAAATTCAGTGATGAATCAGGCTTTGTAACTATGGATAAACCTGATAGGTTCTTCCATGACCAGATGACCAGTCTAAATGTATTTATCTTTGCCTTTTAAGTAAATAAGAAAAGATTTGCATTTAGATAGTCTGGATTTCATGTGACAATCAAAAGCACCTTGTAAGACTGTGCAATGACCTTTATTTACAAGGAGAAAGTCTGAATCTGTTTTCAGTTATTTGGACTCCTGTATCATTCTCAAGCTCTCTCAGTTACCCTTCCAAGTCCTTGCAAAGTTCACAGCACATGGTTTGGAAGGGATGACATCTGTTTAAACTGGGACATGCTGTTCCCAAAGTAATAAACAAACCTATCCACCAGATGATGAATTTTGAGATAATGTAGGAATTGTGAAAGGTGGCTGCTGGCCATGCTCTACAGGCTATCATTAGATGTGTCCAGTGCTTTTATCCACCCTTTACCACTATGAGCCTAGGAAAAGATTCTGTGATTTGATTTTCATCTTTGACAGGCTTGAAAGGGCACTTCCCAGCTGCTCATGCCCCTTCAGGGCTGCCTTTTTCATTTTCCAAAGATGTGAGGGTATCTGGTGCCTACTGTGTGCAGCAGAAGTGAAGAGCTGGGGGATTTTTAGGACCTGTTTTTCTTCTCATGTCACTTCTTGTAAGCAGATTCATGTTAGAATCAAGGGGTGGATTTTTCTTTTTTTCTGGATTACCTTAATTCTGCAGAGCAGACCTTGAATTGAGTGCACTGGGTTAGGACTTTGTTAACAATTGCACCCTCATGTGCTACAGGCTGAGTTATGCAGCAGCCTGGCTTTAATCAGGGCCCACACATGGTTTGCTTAGTGCCAGGCTTAAGCCTGAGAAGATTTGAGCTGAGAAAGGTTTGGATTCAGCCCAGAAACTCCCCCAAGAACTCAAGTCAATGATGTGACAGCACATAAACTTTTATTTCCACAACAGAAATGCCCATATTCCACCTATTTCTGCACACCATCCATTTATGGCCCGTTACTGTCCAAAATTGTTATTTCTGTTGTCCTGTTCCTAAAACTTTTTCCTACTGAGAGAACAGGCAGCCAAAATAGAAAGCACTGTGAGATCCTTCATGGGCAGTGGGCAATGGAAGCACTGTTGGTCTCAGGGTGACCACCATGAGCAGGGAATGGGATTGGTGGGGTTACAAGGAGCTGGGAATATTCCTCTGTTTAAACAGAGTGCAGCTGGCTTGCTGACACTTCAGCTGATCTCTGCTAGCCCAGGTGCTTGACTGATCTTGTGCAGAATGCCCTTTCCTCATTATTCAAGGTACTTTGCAGTGCAGTTGGCCACCTCCTGTGTCCTTGCCCTTTTGCTCTAAAACCTGCAGCTAGAATAACAAACCTGGCTTTAAGAAAAACTTAAAAAATCAGCTTTACCTAATATTTGGCCTCTTTCAGGTGTGCTTGCTGCCTGTGGTGTTTGCTGCCTTGTGTCTGTAAAACATATTCAACCACACATTTCTCCACTCCAGGGCTGTGCTGGCAGCTCCTGGCTGCCCTTTGTGCCCAGCACCATCCCTTCTCATGGCTGCTGAGCCTTTCTTTCCACTCTTTCTCAAAAACTCAGCTGCTGAGTGAAACCCATGGTAAAAACCTTTAACTGCTGTAACCTTCAAGGCTTCCTGACATTTCTGCATTGGCAATAAATGGATTTGAACCTCAGATTCAGTCAGACACCCAAATACACAGGCTTTTACACTTACATATTCAGCTACACCTCAGTCCATTAAAAACTCATGATGCTGCTGACCTGAAGGTTCATCTTGCTGTGAGCACTGTCTGGGCACAGGTATCAGCCCTTGGGCCACTGCTGACCTGTGCTCTCTGCTGGACCACACTCACAGTGCTCAGGTGGAGGAGCAGACTAGATCAGAGCTTTTGCATTGGGAACCACCCACCAGTCTGCCCCACACACGGATTTCCAATCTGATCCAGCAGCTGGATGTCTGTGTTTGTCCCTGTTAGAGGTTCAAAGCTGCCTGCCCAGGAGCTCTTCCTGGGGTTGATCAAACCTCTTGCCCTCAGGAGCTGCTGCTCCCCGTGCTCAGTAAGTGCTGATCTGGCAGGTAAAAAAGAGATGCCTGTGTTTGGGCTCTGCCCCATGGCCTGGGCAGTGGGGCAGGGCAGCTCTGTTCAGCCTCTGGGGTGGCTTCTGTGTGTGCATTTTCAGTCTTTCTCTGCTCTATCCATCCTCCCTCTCAGCTCCTCCTTTCAATTCCTTGGTACAGAGGGCTGGAGACAAACAGCAGCTGTGAGTGTCCCTGAGAGATGCAGGGAGGGGATGTGGGGCAGGGGTCACTGCCTTAGCCTGGCAATTTGGGGCTGAGCATTTGATCCAGAGGGCAGAGCATCCAAAGGCTCCTCTCGGCTTTGAAGTGCACCTATCAAGGTCTGACATGAAATGCAACCCAAAGAAGATGGAGGTCATTTCCTTCTTCTCTTTGTGGATTGGGACATGAGGGTTTTCTTCTGCAAGCCTCATTAGAGGCTTCAGCTGGACAGGGGTAAATGGGATATATTATTGTAAAAGATTTAATGACCATGTTGCAAGTTGTGGAGAGTGGGAATAAGGGATTGTGGTTTACCAAGGAGACTTTGAAAAGCTGCTCAATTAGCTGAGAGGATTTTTAAAGATATTTCTTTCCAGAGCCAAAGTTGAGAGATTTAATTGGGGGCTGCACAGCAAATGTGTGTACATAGCAAAAAGACAGCCAGCAAAGAGCATGATAAAACATTTATGGAGTTATTACCTACTTGTAAACCCGACCCAAAAAATGTAAGCTTTATTGATAGTGATTTAAAAGTAGTGGTTCTTACCCTGGTTTTTCTGGAGCATGAGGATTATTGACCTGGAGAGACATGGCTGTAGGTATCCTGACAGCAATTTTAGTTGAAACATTATATTCCATGTATTTTCCTTGTTGATGGGAATCTGCCCTGGCATCTCTTCTGAGTTCAGAACACAAGCCCTGAACTGATTCCAGCTCCTTGTCTGGGCCAGGTGCTGGGAATGTCCCTAGGGTCTGGCTCAGGTTCGTGGGTAGCAAACATCAAAGGGGAGATAAAGGCCAGGTATTTGGGCACACCTGGGAGGTGACAGCCACCAGCACTTTGTGGGTCTGCCAAGGTTTGGCTGCACCAGGAGCACCTGTCCCTGTGGGCAGGGATGGAAACACTGCAGGTTTGGGGAATGGGGCACTTCTCCTGCCACAGGGAAGCCAGGAGCTTGTGGAGATGAGATGTAGCTGTGAGTGTTGGCCCAGCCTGGCTCCTATTTCAGGAGGGGAGGGTGTCTGCAGGAAGGTCTGTTCTGCATGGAAATGGCTGCACAAGGGAAAAGGAAGCCTCTGGCTATAGTGGCAATTCAGGAAATGATGGACATTGAGGATTTAATGATTTTTGATCTGTCTCATTAATATCTCATCTTGCTGTATCTGGGAAATTTTTCAAAGTACATACAGCAAATCAATATTTCTCCTGCTGATTTTGTTGTTGCTGTTTTTTGTTTGGTGGGGGTTTTTTTGTTTTTTTTTACGGATACACAGTTTTAAAGTGCTTGGAAAAGACTTTCACAACTTGACTGGATATAGTATCCTGGCAGATGAAACCTGTGCCATAACTGAGATTTAAAAAGGCCTGGTTTTGTCCTGCTCCCTTGGTGGGAGCGTGTCAGTGCCACAAGTGTTTCCCAAACTGCACTCAAAGGCATGGAGGGGCTGTTGGATGACTTTATGCAAAGGTTCAATCAGTGTTCAGTGAATCTCCCTTAGGAGGGCTGGTGCACCATGCTGCCTTTGGTGGAGAGATGCTCCAGCCTGGGTGTTTCACCCTGTTTTGACCTGGAGCAGTGGTTTGTGTGCTCCCAGTGTGTTACTAAGGAGGGACAGGGTGCAGAATGACAGGCAGAGGTGACGTGTGGGGACTCCTTAAAATGCCTTTGCCCCCACCACAGGCTTCTTGTGTGACCCCCAGCTCACATTATTTCTCTTGCTGCACCGCCTGAATCTCACTCAGAGCTTCTGTAGCTACTTCTCTTTCTCAGGAGCAGGGCTATCCTATGTTTGCCTTTAGGTTTAATCCCTGGGAAGTTCCCCCAGGGGAAGTGGAAGCAGATCCTTAGTGGAGGAAAAGCACTCCTTCTGCCTTTTTGCTTGCTTGCTCTCCTCTGCTCTTGTTGCTGTGGGAACAAGGGACAGCACTGGGCTCTGGCATCCTTTTTAATTAGGTATCTTCTGCAGATCAGCTGTATTTATTGAAGATTTTTTATTATAGCTATTAAAATTAAATAAGGCAAAAATTGAATCCAGAACAAATACACTGCTGCAAGTTATCCTCATAATGTGCTAGCAATTTTTGCCAGACAATTGTGAGAAAATATGTTCTGGCAGCCTGTGTTCAGGCAATTGGCCAGGAACAGCTATAAATCATGTGTATTTTTTTCTTCCTCTTATCTTTCTCACTCATTTAAAATAGCAGATAACATATGTGTGAGAGAAGGGTGTATCTTACTGACTTGCAGTGGGAAAAGCATATCTGAAGCTGAAACAATGATACATCCACATCTGTAACTCCCAGCAAGGATAATCTGAGGGGCAGGAACAGCTCATCTTTTTTCATGGGAGGATATGTTAGCAAAGAGTGAAATGGATGTTCATGGGCTGAGAAGCAGGAGCCTGAGTGTCCTTGGTTTCATGGCTGGCTGCACCTTGGGAAGGTGGTGTGCTGCTCTGGAAAAAGTCTGCAACACTCAGAAAGTTTTAGAAGTGGAAAAAAAATTTTTTTTGAGTGGAACTTTCTTTTCTGTGACCCTGCTGCAGCCTCGGTGCAGAGGTGCCACAGCAGAGTGAGTGTCAGCTGCACAGGGAGATGCTCTGGCCATGCTCCTGCTGCCCCTCAGCAGAACTTTGAAGGGCTGCTACAGCTGGGCTTGGGTTCGAGGTGACTCAGCCTGGACCTGGGGTTTGGATCCAAGACCAGTTCCTGCTGCCAAGTCTCTGCCTCAGCTGGATGCTGGCACTGAGCCTGACAGGGTGCAGATGTGAGTGGCCTTGGCCCCTTGTCACCCATGGCTTTCTAACCTCAGTCTGTAAGAGCAGCAAGACCTCAAGGCTCTGCTGAGTGTGGTTTTGGGTGCTGCTGGTGCTCTGCACACACACTTGGGGGTTCTTTTCCCTAAGCCTCAGTACTGACTCCAGGAGCACACAGACCCTCTGCTTTAGGCACACAGTGATCTGGCTGTGTGCTGACTGTTCTGCTGTGCCAGCACCAAAGCACAGGCTGGTGCCTGGTCTGCTAATAAAAATAAGTGCACTGAGGCTTATTTTCCTTTCCAAAGGGTTTTCTGTTCATTGTGGAGATGTTACTTTTCCAGCTGGCTGGTTTGCTGGCTTTTGAACATGCCACACTTTGTTAAGCAAGGCTGCTTTTCCTTCCTCACCTTTGTAGTACCATCAGTTGCCGCCTTTTTTTTTTATACATCCCTCCCCACCTTCTAAAAAAGATTGAATTAATACTGGCAAAATGTTCAAGATTTATCAAAATCTTTACCAGTGTATTCACATCAATAGGCTCTGCAGTGTAGCATAATAATAATAATAGTAATAATAATAATAATACCAATAATAAATGGGGCAGTCTGCACCCTGGCAGGCAGGAGCAGCTGCAGAGCTGCCATGGCACCATGCTGCCACCTTCCTTGGCACCAGCACCATCTGCAGAGAGCAAATGTGCAACACTGATTAACCCCTGTGGCATCCCCATGGAGTGGGATAAGAGGAAAGGAAGGACAGAGGGGCAGGAAGGGACCATGAATAAATTTGAAATATTTCTGCCTGGAAAGCTGAGTGATAGGAAGACACAGCTTTCCTGGCTGGGTTTCAAACTGCAGACCAGAGGTGGGGAATGGGGAATGCATGACTGTCCCTGGGCTTTATGAAGCTCAGGCTTTGGCTTTATGCAAACACAGCCATGTGCAGAATTGCCTTGTTGTCCTTTTGTAGCTGGAATGATAGTGGTATCAATTAGTACACTTGGTATGTGTCAAACAGTGGGGAAAAATTGTGTGCTATAAATGGAAGTACTTGCATAAGACTGTAAAAACAAGGTAAAATATTTATATTTTTCAAAGAAGGGAACTAAACTTGTTTCCTCTCTCCTACATCCTGTAATCTAGTTGTAGGAAAACAGCAGAGTTTAGATCTTGCAAAAGGTTTTCCTAAGCTGGAAATCAGATGGGAAAATGCTTTTCTAGCCTTTAACTGGAGGAAGAATTAACTGAAAAGAAGTTATAAAAGTGGGGCTGTCCATAGTCAGGAATATTAAATCCTCCTAAAACAAGAACAGCATGAGAGAACAAGGTGCTAAATGCTGAAATCCCGGGGAGATGAAGGGGAAAGGAAAAACCAAGCAGTGGGAGATGTTCTTGCAGAGCACTGTCTGCAAAATTGGCTAGAGCAGGACACAGAGCCTTAAAAACTTCTCAAACCCAATTGTTGCTTTCTAAATGAGGTGCCTGACATTTTAAAGGCCAGCAGCCAGGGAGAGGGAGACTGCTGTTCAGCAAATGCAATCTGACTGTGCTCCTGCCTTCCATGTCCTTCCCTTCAGGGCTGGGGCTGCCTCATTGCCTGGCAAGACAAATTCTGGGGATGTTTCCCAAAAAGCTGAATTTGCAGTACCCAAACGAGGAAGGACACCTGATACTTTTCCCATTTCCAATTCTCTTCCCTCTAAGGGGCTAATGAGGGGGCAAGTAGGCAAAGGAAGATGGATGGGAGGTGGAGGGTGGATTTGGGTGGAGGAAGAAAGTGTCTATTGGCAGACCAAGGCACCAGTTAGGAGCAGAAACAGCTGCCCTGCTGACACCTGGGGCTGTGGGGTGTCACAGGTGACACCTCAGCGTGTCCCTGCTGACAGCTGGGGCTGTGGGGTGTCACAGGTGAC
>VZTT01053253.1:25467-38722 GCA_013400855.1 Buphagus erythrorhynchus
CCCACACACACATTTAAATCAGGTCATTACAGCAGGGTGAGAATTATGTGGGAAAAAAAGTAGAGTCTTCACTAAAGATAGTGAGAGAAAATGTGTTACATCAGTCCTGCCTGTCTCCCTACCTATCAGCTCACATTTGATAACTATCTATAGCTGCCATTAAAAATAATTTCAAAATTACTTCTAACTCTAGGATGACAAAAGGCTTGATTTCATGATAAAAGATGAGCACCTTAGGGGAAATTCTGGCATGCTAATGGACACTGCTTAATGCCCAGGCTATTTCTGATGGGAATGAGGTGCAGTTTTCTGACTACAATGGAAATCCCATTTTTCTCCAGTCCAAATCCTACAGGGAAGATTCCCAGCCATTGTCTGCTTGGTGCATGCAGCATTACCCATCACCCTAAACAAGAACCAGGCTTTAAGTCATTCCTCAATATCTTATACTGACTGATGTGGTAATTTTGAAATGAAAGTCACTTTTCCCCTATTTTAATGAGAATGAAAAGGCTAATCCTTTTCACAAAAAGGATTCCTCAGTCCTTCTATCAAGTGCCAATCACAGATATTAGGTATGTTCCAGTTTCAGTTGTACAAAACTTCATCCTATGCTGCAGAGAAGAAAGGAGAAGTATAAAATTGGCTAAATACTGTGTTTGATGAAGACAAAAATTAGTCAAATTCCCAAAGGAGAGATGATCTTTCTTCCTGGGGTGGATGACTAGGGAGAGGAATTGGCTGACTCCTTAAGGGATGTTCTTTCGTTTGCTTTGTGCGTCCGATGTTCCTCCAAATTCTCATCCAGGCACAGGAAGGAAAGACTTTCTGGGAAGATTAAAACCCCGAAGGTTTTCAGTACCCCATGGCACAAAGAAGATGGTGATGCTGGAGGTGGAGCTGTGTGTGGCATTTGCCAGTGAGCTTTGGTGTGTGTGCCCAGCCTGCCCCGAGCCAGGAGCACTGTGGGTTGTGCCACAGGAGCTGTCGTGGGGCCACTGGCAGAAGATGGAAAACATCACCTCAAAACTGTGCTCATGGCAAGAAGGAAAGGAGGGGATCATGCCCAGCACACAGCAGAGCATTCATCAAGTGGTTTCCAATGAGCTGAGTTAGCAAAACCTCAGATCCTGAAGTTCAATCCCTCACTTTGTATGTGAAGCTGTCTTCTGTGCCAGCCTTTGCATTCCCGTGCCAACATCACCCAGTAGGTCCTAGCAGCATTCCCAGCTGCCATTAGAAATGCACAGGAGTGTTTCAAACAGAGATTATTCCCTAGACTGGAAACATCAATCTCTCTCTCAGGTTATCTGTGCAGATTGCTTGGTGTGGTGCTGACCCCTGTGAAAACAGCTGTGCTGGGCATTAGTTAAGTTTCAACATTTTGGAGTCATTCTGTAAATTTCTTTCACTAGAAAATTACTGTAATTGTAGTAATTTCCTTGTAATGATGTGTGTTACGTCTCATTAGCAAAGGCACTTGCAGGGGCTGTGTTCCAGTGGCAATGGCACTGTCCTTGTGCAGAGCCACCAAACGTGGGCTGTGCTGTCCTGGCAGAGCTTCAGCCAGGTCTGCAGGTGAATCACCAGCCCTGCTTCCAATAAATGCAATTGCCCCCAACAGAGCACTGTGAGGCTGGAATTGAAGTGGGTGGGTAATTTTTTTGCTGGCTGCTACGTGCCTGAGTCAGTGGTGAGGAGCTGCAGATGATTTTCAGAGCAGGCTGGGGGATGCAGAGGACACAGCCCTGCTTTGCCCAGAGGAAAGGTTCAGCACAGGGCAGATCTGTGGGCCTGGAGGTAATTTTCCCTAACAGCCCAGGATGGAAAGCTCAAGCCCATATTCCCTTTTGTTTAAATTAATAAATAAATTCACTGCTCCTGGCTTCTGAGGGGGCTGGATGAAGGGTTCAGGGTGGAAGATAATCCCTCTTCTTGCTGGCTCATGTATCTGCACATGCTTATTCCCAAGAAAGAAGAAAAAAATAGAGTTATCATTTTTATTCACAGGCCCCAATAAAATCCAATTCACTTACCAATAGCTGTTGGGCACTTGCAAGTAAGTGGAGCTTAGAGCATTTTAGAACTCGCAGAGTAATAAAAGTAAGTAATGAAGTATAGTCATAATAATAGCTAGAAAATATATTCATAATATATCTGGAAAATATATGAGCAATCTCAGCTTCATGTAATTGAAAACAGATTTAGCAAACTCAGGCTCAGAACAGTAACCATATTTTGTTGCTGCTTTAAGCCATTTGTGTCACTGAGTGAATTTCCAGAAACTCGGCCATCAGATTTCCTATACTTTGGAGGATTTATGATCTCAGTTTGATTTTTCCCTGGGCTATATTAGTGGGTGAGAACAGCTTGATTGTGTGAGTTAGAAGGTGTAAAAGCCTCTTCTGGACTCCTCACATTTTCATGATGGCAAATGGAGATATAATAACATCCCAGCTGGGGCTTTCTGGTGCTCTCTCTTATGTCCTTCTCTCTTCAGTTAGCTTTAACTTTGATAACTCTGTTGGGCTGGTAATTTGCTTTGGTCTTTGCCTGTGATTGAATTATTCTGAAAAGCTAGGGTAAAATGAAGATTGCTCTCTCAGGAAGAAATGATGGCAGGATAGCTGTGGCCTGATTATCTCTTTTCAGCTGATCAGTGCAAGGGAGGCAATTTCTAGTTAGTGGCTCTTGTCCTTGCTGGCAGCTAGATGTGAACTTCAAGTGCTGGGTTTAAAGAGGAGGGAGGGAGTCCATGGAAATAGGCTGTCTGCCTTTAGTATGGTTGCCCAGGTGAAAAAATCAGAAATATTTGTGTAGATCTAGATCTCTAGATCTTAAGAGCTTTATGATCTAGATCATAAAAATGATGGAAACTTTATTTGGTTTAGTAAGATTTGGTAAAGAATCTCAATTTTTCCATTATGCTTCCTGTCAAAAGTAGGTCCCAAAGTCTGGAAGATCCCAGAGCAGCTCTACAGGGCAGGAGATGGGTGAGGCTGAGCCAGTTGAGGCTCTGCCTGTCCCTTTGGAGAATTTGTACCTCTTGAACCCAGCAGCTTTCTGCAAAAAGCTGCTTTCTGTAAGTCTTATCCATTCTCTACTGAGTGTAGACATTCCTGCTGCCAGAAAAAGCTGGGACTGTCCTGATAAAGCTCCTCCTGGACCACAGTGTCCCATCAGCTCTTGCTTATCACAGCAGCTGCCAGCCAGGGGACCTGGTGTCGGTACCATCGTGGTCAATCCTCCTCACCCGGGCTTTTCTAACAGTTTAATTTGAAATGGCAAATCCCAGCCCACACTGCTTCCTCTTATCACCCCAAAGTTCCCTGAAGGCATCTTTGCCTGCTGAGCTCCAGAAGCCCAGGCTCTCAGGCTGTTCCACAATTATAGATATGCAGCTCAAGGATTATCTCGTTACTCAGAAAGGCTTTTGCTTTGTGTGTTTGCAGACAAGTATTCCAGTTTATATTAAATAACCATCAGCTTTAAGCTGACTGGTACTTGGTGCTGGTGGCTGAGGGGGAGATGAAGTACCTGAGCAGTGCTTGCAAATAAAATTGGTACTTTTATTCAAATTCTGTGGGGTCAGAATACTTTTATTCAAGCATCTCTGGGGTTCTCCAGACAATAAAAATTAAACAAAACTCACTGTCACCTCCTTCTTCCTCTAGATCCTTAAATCATCCTGTTTTTTCATTACTTCAGGCTGCTAAATGCCAACAAAAATTCAGTGCATGTTGGTTTCCAGTGATCTGACCTATCATGGTATTTGGTATCTCTCTACTTGTTCTCTCTGGAGACTCTGTGGCAGGAGTCAGAGCAGTGTTTTGGCACAGATTTAAACATAGATATTTCAGAGGCTGCAGCAAAAATGCATCCTGGAGCACATTACTAAAAACAACCTTCAAAAAAACCCCAGAGCAAAACAAGCAAGAGTAAAATGAAAGACAGAAGTTATAAGATATAAATTGGATATAGGGTGTGGATTTTTTGCCTTAAACTTAGAAACACCATTGTGATTTTCAGAGTTAAGCAAACTGCAAATTCAGATCAAAGTACTCTCCTGAAAAAAACCCCACTTCACTTTCCAGTTTCTCTTTCCCAGTAAGTTGATTTATGTGACTTTCCTGGGAATTTATTTCTGCTGCCCTCTGTGTGTGGAAGGACAGTTTGAAGGTGAACAAGCACTGATTTATGGTTTACAGGTAAAGTGTTCTATATATAAAGAATTGTTTAGCCCTTGTGGGATAGAAATGCTGTCATCCTTTTGATCTTGGTGCTTGAAGATGTGCATTCATTGCCAGTCAGGATCAGAAGAAACCAAACCTTGATCTTGGCTAGGATACTGCATAAATAGGAGCACTGAGGGGGGAAAAGCTTCTTATGCAGTTGTGTAATGTGGAGAGGTGGAGGTGAGTGGTGTGCATGGGGCTCCTGCTCTGGACTCTTGTTTTTATCCCCTTCAGTGACAGAATGTCACCACTGGGTGAACCTCCAGGTGACACTGCTGGGATGCTTCAAGCAATAAATTCTTGCTGAAGTACAGGTGCTTTAGTGTTCTGTAATCAGAAATAGAGAGCAGATTTGGGACCCATCCCCTGAGCTGTGCATTGCTATTCTGCACCCTGCCTGCTGCAGAAAGGTCACGTTTTGGGGGAGGAATGAACAAAAACAATAAAGGCAGCTGGACCCTCTCTGTAGCCATTGTGGTGCTCTGGAAATGGTGCCCTCTTCACCCAGTGTTGCTGTAGACTGTTCTCCTGCTGTGTTCCTTTCATAATTGCCAATTAAATGGGCATCTTAGACTCAGTTTATCACTGCTCTAAATTTGTCTATGCCAGCAAGGGAAACTGGGTTAGCATTTGGCAATGCAGATATGTTTTAGGAGCAGCAGACTTACTTTGGGGAAGAAATATTGACGTGTGTGTGGAGAGTTGGCTAATTTTGTCCTCTAGCATCATTTCCTGAAAAAGAAACAACAGGGTTTATTATTGATTTGATTAAATAATAAATGATACATTCTCCTACCACAAAGTAGGCAGCATTTCCAGCCTGTGACTCTTCTGTGGACATGAATGGAAAGATTTTAAATAATGTCTGACCTGGGGTAGTTATTCCCCCCACAGGCACTGCTGCACACCAGAGTATGGTGTCAGCAGCTTGGACAAGAAATGGTAAATTAAAGTTTCTTTAGAGTTTCTTTTGTCTCTCTCCTGTTGCTTTATTGCTGAACATCACAGGAGCTTTCTCACAGCCAGCTCTGTTCCTGTCTGCAGAGCACAGAGAAAGGCTCCAGATCCATCAGTTAAATGTAAGCCTTTGTCACCTTATCAGTCAAACTTGTGAGAGTCCTTCTTTTAGCCCCTTGTATATAAATTTGATAATTTCTTTTTCTTCTTGGTCATTTAAGGAGGCCGTAGTAGCCCCAGTATTAAATGAACACTGGGACCAATATACAACAGAACACAAAAAGTGTATGGCCAGATTTCCACACCAGTGAAATAGCTTCCATTTAACATTTCTGTCCAGAGCAGGGAGATGGACTGTGCAGCTGGATGGAGATGGAAAAAGATACTCTGGGTCTGTTGTAATTCCAGTCCAGGGTCATTTCCTATCTAGTAAATGTCCCCTAATGTCCTGCATCATTTGAACATAGGGCAGACAAAACCCTCCATAATTTCTTAAATGTAACTCAGTTTTAGGATGAAGCTCACCAGTTTTTCCTCTTTGTGTTTGAGCCATGCTTTGAGTTAATAGCCCAATTGTTGCCAATGGCCAGTGCACCCATACCCATGAGCATCTTCCTCTGCTCCTGGGTCAGCCAGGGCTGCAGGGTCCCACCCTGAGGCCTGTGAGCTCTGCACTGGTTGATGGGCCAGCTTTGCAGAAGCACTTGGAGATAATTTTGGTGTGAATCTTTAAATTTGTAAATAACTCTTGATTTTCAGTGTTGCCCCCTGAGTTTGCTGTTCCCTAATGGCAGCTGTGTTGCTGTTTGCAGATGATGGGAAGCTGTCCCTGGAGGAGTTCCAGGCCTTCTTTTCTGATGGAACACTCAATGAAGAAGAACTTGAGAAGCTCTTTCACACCATTGACTCAGACAACACTAAGTAAGTTCTGTGTGCTGACACCATTTCATAGAGCCCTTGGATCATGGCAGGGCTGTGCAGCAGCAGTGCTTCATCTCTGCACAGCCTGCAGGAGTGAAACCTGCTTTGCAAAACTTTGCAAAATCTCCATTTCTGCTTGGTTTCTGTCTCATCCTGACAGCCATTATGACTTCTTTTCTCCTGGTGTTTTTTTCAGGCCATTTCCAGTAGTGCAACCTGGCCTTTACAGCATCTGAAACGAGGCTTAGTTTAATGTGGGCATTTAAATACCTCTTTAACTTTTTCACTTTATCTAAAAGCTTTGCTGTGCTATAAAAGGCAGCAGTGTGACTCTCTCTAAGCATAGACCTAGCCTGTCTCTTTGTGATGTGTCTGTATTCCCTGCACCTGGACCATGCCTACTTCACCTCCCATCCAAAAAATCCCCTGGAAAGCAGTGATTGTTCTAGCACTTAAGGAAACAAGCCCCTTTATCTTCAAGGTGAGGCTCTTCCCAAGCCCTGCAGCCACTGCTGTGGATGCTTTGCCTCTGCTCTGGTCCCCCCAGCTCAAAGTGGCCATTCTGGCCACACAAAGCCTGGCCAAGGCAGCGAGGGCTGGACCCAGGAGCAGCCCTGCACTGTCAGCATGGTGGCTACAACAGCAGCAGGGAAAAGTGATGGCAGAGGAATTAAAGGTGTGCCTTTAGTTTGACATAACATCAAAGCTGAAGCTAAACAGGGCACCTGACTGCTCTCCCTGAGCATCAAGCATCTGCAGGCTGTGCCAGGCTATCAAATTAAGCTGACAGACTCATTAGCAGCTGATGTTTCCTTCCCCTTCTGTGTTTGCTGTCTCTCCCTCAGTGCTCCCTCTGCCTTTGCCTTTGGTGGGGTCTGAGGGGTTTGTGAGCCCCCTGACAGTGTCTGGTGCCAGCAGCATTTGGGATCAGCCCAAAGCCATGGTTTTCCAGTAGGAGCCCCCTGCCAGCAGGTAACAGCAGCACTGGGCACCAGCACAAAGCACACATCCCACTGGTGGGTTTTCCCTTTCCAAGAGGAATCTGTCTCCAAAAGCCTGATTGGTTTTGTCTATTTGAAAATACAAATGAAAACCAGCTTTGAGTCATATTCCAGTGTGACTCCTGTTCCTCTGGAGAGAAAAAATCTGTCCAAAAAGAAAAGAGAATCTAGTTTCAAATGAGAAGTCTTGAAGTAAGTGATTGAAAAATAATAATCTAGTTAATTATAAAGCCTTCTGACAGCTGGGAGATGGAGTTTTGCCCATGTGAGTGATACATTTTTTGCCACCCATCCAAAAGATCCCCTGGAAAGCAGTGATTGTGCTGGAGGGCACTGGCACCAAAGCAGCAGCTGTAAAACTCATCAACACAGTAAGTACAGGGACTGCTGCAGAATTTCCAAGAGCAAAGTAATTGTGAGGTTTCTCCAAATCATGTCTTTCCAATGTGTGTACTTCCCAAAATTTATTCCAAGGTTAAAAATACCAAAAACCAGATTAATATTTACCTTTCCCTGAACCAAAGAAAGTTTAGTGATCTTATTACTTTAACTATCTGGGAGTGATCCACCTTTTCTAAAGGCTCTTCTTCCACAGGCACTGCATAGGTGCTGCCTCACGCTTCATAGATCTATTTATTGAGCTCCAGGTGCTCACCTGCCTCTGTTCTGAAATAATTTATAGAATTGCCTGAGCTTATCAATGCCCACCTGGCTTTGGAAGGATGCAGATGGTTCCTGTGCAATCCAGGGCACCTGGGGGTGAGTGTGGGGATGTTTCTTCTGGTCTCTTTGAAACAGGAGTTTGGATTGCAGCTCATTTTTCCTTGGAGATTGTAGGGAATTTTCAGCTTCTCCAAACCTTAGTAAGGGTTGTCTTCTAAACTGGACAGAGAGAAAATGTGCCATTTGTAAATGCCATGCAACAGTGCTGCTGGCAAGGAGCCTTGCTGAGCAGTTCCCAGGCGTGACAAGAGCTCCCACAATTCAGGAGGATTTGTCTTCAGCCAAGCTGGCTTGATACAGTCATCAATACCTGTTAGGGACTGGTACTTGCAGAGAGCAGCAGAGCATCTGCTCTTCTTGGCTGGAAGGAAAAGCAATGAGTTGGTCATGCTTCCAAGTTAAATCCTTGCATGAATTGGCACTTGTTTATTGATTTAGAAAGCATAGACATCTACAGCAAATTTATCAAGTTGGGGAAGGAAAATATTCCTTGTTTTTTATCTGCAAGAGCTGTCTCAGTCTCCAGAAAACCTATTCAGAACTAGGCTTCCTTCTGCAAAAGTGTTTTTCACTATGAACTGAGTAGTTTGCTTGACTGCAGTCCTTCAAGTCATGTGTGCTCTTCACCTTGCAGTGTCCTTTGTTACCCTCACAGTGAACTGGCAGCTCTGTGGGAGCCTGGCCAGGGGGATGCTCCCTCCAGGCACTGGGGCTGCAACCTTGAGTGCTGCTGCCACTGAGGAAGAGAAGTGGAGTGGAGCTTTCATTTTTCCATTTTACAGGGGAATATAGGAGCAATATTAATTTTATCTTTCCCAAAGGCTGTTTGAATTACAGCTTTTTTGCTATTTGATAGAAGTTTATTTATTTTTAATTTTTTTGAAACTCTGCTTTGTCTCCCCATTTTCTTCATGTTGGCCATTGTGTTTGTTTAGTGTGCAAAACCAAGTTTGCCATTGGGATTACATTACAGCAAGAGTAGAAAATGAAGAAAATTATGTTCCTGCTGATTATTAGTAATTGCTGCTACCAGCAAATTACAAAATGTTGATTCAATTTCCTGGGGTATTTTTAGAATCAGAGAGCTGCCTTGCTGGAGTAGATAAAATGAATGTCTGTAGCAGTTTCTTGACTGGGATTAGCTGGGGAGACAGTGGAAAAGAGCAAAGCTGGGCAGAGGAGTGGGAGGATGAGGTGGGTTGTGGATGAAGAAGTAGCTGTGCTGCCCTGGAGAGTCAGCCCTGAGGTGCTGTGGCTGGAGGAGTCTGTGCTTCTATCCCAGAGAGACCCCACTGACAGCAGGGTGCACTTAGGAGGTTGCTGAACTGAAAAGAGAGAATGAAAAAAAAAAAACCAACAGTGGCTTTTATGAGCTTTTTCCATTCTTCTTGACTGCCTGGGAAGTGTCTCTAGGGCATTAATGGTGTGGGGTGCTGGGCATGGGCTTCAAACACCCACCCTGGGTTTTATTACCAGGTACCTCCATGCAAGAACCATGCTGTAGATCCCATCACCACCAAATAATTCATCTGGCAGCAGGAACATTCAAAATGTGTCATGTGTTTCTCTTGGCATTTTTTGGCAAAATTATATTCATGAAGCTGCTGTTACTTAAAAACCACAAAAAAGTAGCATTTTGTTCTCTGTTGCTCACACTGTCTGCCCTCCTTCTCTCCTCCCAGCTACAGCTGGAGGGTAAGAACAAGACATTGCTGGGTAGTTTTTCACCACTGGTTTTAGCTGTTATTTCAGGAGATTTCTGCAGTGCTCTTTGGGGAGCTGCCTGAAGATTACTGGAGAGATACTGATATGTTACTATTAATACCAAGGCTACTGGACCAGCACAAATAATGTGCAATATATGTGCATGTGATGTATGGACACACATAACTAAATATATACTTTTTGTTTAGTGGTAGAAATGGGCTTTAGAAAACATTGGATTAATGGTTACCTGTAAAATCCAGTTATATTTGCAGAGTTGTCTACGCACTTTCTTATTTTTTCTAACAAGATGTATCAATTTCAAAAGGAAAAAGTCATTGCAGATGTGTTTTAGGGTCACAAACGAACAGATGAAACCCTTTAAAGGTGTTACTGTGATCCTGGACAAAGCTTGCTTTGTCTGGCTCACAGCTCCCATCCTCTGCCAGCTCCCTGGGCTGGCACTAACTCCCACCCTGCATCCCCTTGGAAGGAAGATGCTCTCAGCCCTTGGGAAAGCACAGGGATGTCAGAGGTGGCTGTTGAGTGAACAGGTGTAGTCCTTGCAGGGGATTTTAAAAATTCCTTTTCTACCTTGTACATTTTTCATAGCTGCAGAGGGACAATCCTTTGGGGAGAGATCTGCTCACTGGAGCAGGGCTGCTCAGATGAGCTGTACAGGTCCACTCACAAGGAGACAAGGACATGGCATTAGCATTCTGCTGCTCTGTCATTTGTTATATCTTCCTAGGCTTACAGCTATTCTTTTAATGGCTTTGTTCTCCCCCTCTCCCCGGTCTAAATGAGCTCTTCTCTCCAGTGGCAAGCACTAGAAAAGGCTGGAGTGTGCATGTAGGATAATTAACAGAAACTTCTCAGAAGCCTTTGCAGCTTCCCCAGTCACTCTTGCCAGAGGATTGTGGCAAATGAAGAACTGAAGCCTCTTGAGTTGTCCAGCCTGTACTGCCCCTGGCAGTGCCACCTCCCCTCCTTGCAGGCACTGACTGGGGCAGGCTGTGGTCCAGAGGGGGGATTGCAGGGGATGGAGGGGAAAACTGATCACCTGCCTTTGGGATGCTGAACAGCATCCTTCTTGAGAATAGGAAACCACCTTCCCCCTCTGACCCCTCAGCTGTTCGGGTACCACAGGGAGCTGTGTTACAAACCACAGTGATCTGGGGTCACTTTGGGGTGCAGAGATGCAGGGAATGGTCAGGGTAGCTCCCAGCCTGTTCAGTTCCAGATGCAGGGCCACCTCAGAAGCAGGTAATGATCCTGATGAGCTTCTCTGCCTGCACTAATGAGTCCCACAGCGGGGCAGAGCACACCAGGACCGAGAGCACTCTGCTGACACAGCCCTGCTGCTTCCAGCAGTGCATTCAGCTCCAGCACTTTGAGGGACCCACAGTGCCAGTGAGGACAGGGTGGAAGCTCTGGACTGCCCCTGCTTTTACTGACATTATCAGCTGTGGGGCCAGAAGCTCCCAAAATGGATCTTATACTTTCCACAGACTGATTTTGACTCTCTGTTACTTTGAATGCATCAACAGCCAAAGGTGAAGATGAGTTTCTCAACACCCTCCCTCCAGCACACAGTCCTGCTCCAGACCTGGACACCTCCAGTACCTTCTGCTCAGCAGCCTGCTGTCCTTCTGCCCCAGTTCTTGATTTCCTCTGGTGGAAAAGCTCTGTTGTTACTGCTTTGTTTGGATGCCACAGCCCCTCCAGGCACTACTGTGGGGTGCTTTGCCTTCCCACTCCCCACCCCAGGCCTGGTGTCTTTGCTGGGAGACATCTCCATCTGAGAGAATCCCCTGTGTGTAGGGAGACCTCAGGAGCAGTGCTCTGCTGTCTGTGCTTTTCTCTGGGTTTCTGCAGTCCAGTCCTCTCAAATTAGAACAGAAAATGCTTCCACTTCTTGAGGAAGAACAATGATTATTATGATTGAGTATTTTTTTCCTGGTTTTTTTTCTCCCCCTCCCTAATCTTGGCTATTTGCATTGCCTGATTCAGTGGAGTGCTGGGTTTGTCTGAAACCTGCACTACAGAGATGGCTGTGCCCATTGAAACCAGCTTCATTTCTGAATATGGAATGTTCTCAATTAACTCCCTGGGAAATAAACTACAGATTGTTTAATCAGCCAAGATTTTGATTAACTGATTCAAGAGACAGTTCTTGTCTCTTCTGAAAGGGACAAAATGATTGCACAAAAATTATATGTCTTGCTCTAATTTCTGGCTCTCAAGAGGATGGGCATTTGGTGGATTTTGTTTATGTGGAAGATGTTTTTGAGTCCTAGCTTATTCTTCTCTAAACATGTCATTTAAACTATACTGTGCTCTATTTTTCATTTAAGTGAAGAAATCCTTGGTGCCAAGGCTGGTGCTCAGCATCTGCATGCTGATAGAGACACAGAACGTCTCAGGCTCACCAAAGAAAGGGGGCTTTAAAAACAAATCACCAGTGGGAAGGTCACTGCAAGAAACACAAAGCTGAAAAACTGCACAGAATCTTGTTTGAACTAATATTTGAGAATATTTTTCTATTTCTAATCCTATTTGCCAGGTGCTTTCCCAGTCAGGCTCTCTGCTGGGTCCCTGGGGAGAGGCTGTCTTGTACTGAGGCAGATTGGCTCTGGGAGCAGCAGGCTGGTGTTTACTGCAGAGTGCAAGGATTGGGGAGGGTTTATCTGTGCAAATGGAGTGAAGAACTATCACATCAGAGACTTTTCTAGCTGGGAAAGAGGCTCAGCATCTTGTTTTTTGGCTAGTGCAGGGCCATTCTGCATCACTAGTTTTCCATTCTAGGGAGTGGAAAGATGCCAAGGTCTTGCATTAAAAACATAAAAGTGGCTGAGATATTTAATTCTAACCAGCCACTTGTGTTTGAATCACATTTGAGGCATCCAAGGAGATGTTAGACTTTGCCTGCAGCTCAAATCATGCAAACTTATGGGGTTTTTTTCTGGATAAATGTGCTTAGGGCACCAGCATCAAGCAGCAGACAGGTCCAGCTGCACTTTGGTGGGCAGAGCAGGATGTCTGCCTTGGGACTGGGTTTGGGAGGAGGTTTTTAGATAATTTTTCAGTGGCAGAAGAAAAGCGTTCATGAGAAACAAAGATATTGGGAAAAATACAACAACAGGGTCCAGGGATTTCTTGCTTTACTATTATTTTACTTGTTCCCTGCCAGTTTTGTGTTACATATCAAAATCGGCACATTTGCTGTTCTGATTTCTTCCTCTCCTACACACAACTTTGGTAATAAACAAGATATCTGCAAAATCTGAAAGGAGGAGAAGGCTGATTTAATTTTACCTCATGCTCTCAATATCTTGTTATTTCCTTCTGGCAATTAGCAACCCATTCAGCTGAGCTCTGAACAATCCTTCTCTCTTTTGCAGTTCAATATTACAGAGATTACAAATAGAAATTAGATTAGCCCAGGCTTCCATATCAAGTGGAAATAGGTAAAATGTAAAATACTCACTCATCAAAAAAAGGCCATTTCTGACTGTTTCATACTGTTGACAGTTTGTGCATAAAAACATAAGAGATCCTCTCCTCTCTCCAAAAAGTGTATTCATTTATTTTAGTGGTTTGCTTTCAAAACTGAGCTAAAAGAAATAATGAGAACTTAAAAACGTGGATAGATGACTTCTTTTGATGTAAAGGAGAGGGCCAACAAGTGGAGCTGTGCGGGGCTCAGCAGCG